>MPNW01000733.1:27514-80222 GCA_011800805.1 Hirudo medicinalis | reverse complement strand
AATAATAATAATAATAATAATAATAATAATAATAATAATAATAATAATAATAATAAAAATAATAATAATAATAATAACAACAATAATAATAATAATAATAATAATAATAACAACAACAATAATAATAATAATAACAGCAGAAATAATAAACCTTGCCAATAAGCTGATAGTAATTAAAGCTAACGAGGGGTTGGTTAATATGAGTGGCTTCAAGAATCCCATCCACCAACCAGCCGATCAATGGCACGATGTTTTATCTCGAAAATGTTTTTACCAACGGCCGACGACCGTTCAAACACGCTTCGCCGTGGAATGCGGAACAAAACACGAGAACGACCCACGCATCGCTTTCATCAAACCTACGAACTCGTGCTTCCAGGATTGTCCGTGACCTCGTTTGAAGGTCATGGAAAGTTCATCGCAAGTGCACTTGAAATTCTGAGTTTCTCTCTACTACCGCCATTCACGGTTCTTACTACTGTAAGACTGCAGAGCATAAGCTAATAATAATAATAACGTGAGCCGATAATAACATAAGCTTCTCCCCGGAAATTGGGTCAGCCCAGAAACGGGGTCAACTCACTCGATGACGAAGGAGATGAGGGCAACAGTCACCACGAGCAGGTCGAGGAGGTTGAAGGGGCTCCTACAGAACGATTCCTTGTGCAGGATGAAGCCGTAGGCAACTATCTGTAGTTGTCGTCGTTGTTGTTGTTGCATGAATATTTGGTGACTAAACATCGTGCTAATGAGTTTCAACATTTACCGAGGCATTGCAATGACTGCCTCTGACATTACATCGCACGACAGATCGACATGCTATTGGGTTTGATGAGTAGTCAATGAGTCATGAATGACATTAAATGGAGTTAAGGAGATAGCTAACGAATTATACGTGAAGTTACGGGCAAATGACACGACCGATCGGGCGTGACCATGGATGACCGTCGATATATCACGGTCGGCATCGTCACGACGATAACGAGCAGGCGACAACAAGCGATCAGATCACTAAATATTCATTTCCTTTAATCGCGCTCGGCCGAAAAAGCACCGCAACCGGGAAATTCTGACCTTCAGGGTGATTTCGACGGCAAACACCGAAGAGAAGAAGTAGTCGAACTTTCTGAGAACCTAAAAGCAGAACAGGATATCACCTGCGTGTGGAGTCTGCAGTTGTCATGGTCATGTAAATTGTTATTATTATTGTTGTTGTTGTTATTATTAATATTATTATTACTAATGATTGGTATTGTCATTCATCAGCATCATCATCTTCATGGCTAATCATCTTTACATCATCATCATCATTGCCATCATCATCATTCAGGCCGTTGGCCTTTATATTATTGTCGTCGTCATCATCACAAGTACCCCTCACCAGATTCCTGGTTGCCTTTGCATCCAGGGGGTCCTCAGCTGCCAGTACAATGCTGCTGATGAGAATGCAGACAAGGATGAAGTTGCCCCAGTAATGGTTAGTGCATATCTTGTAGCAGGCCACTCTCAACCTGGTCGAACGAGGTTGGTTGGTTATATTTGCACTACCCATTCTGCCACATCATCATCATCACTACCACCATCATCATCATCATCATCATCATCACCATCATCATCACCTGTTTGTGGGTGAGAAGATGAAGAGAGATGAAGCGTTGGGTATGGGTTTGATCTTGGTGGTCATCTTGATCTCTGACAGTCTCCGAGGACGGGCACCAGCCTGCTGCTCCACCTCTTCCTCTGCGTCCATCCGGGCGACCGGATCTGGGTAACAGTTTGATGGAGTGATGAATTGTCACGATGCTAAAAAAATCTTCAATGTCGATCGAGGTAACCAAAATTATAAACTACTGAGCGTGATCATTTTCAAGTTAATATTTACAGTCTATAAAGAAGTTTATTGTAGAAAAATTAACTTAAAACATAAATCCACTATTGCTGTTGCTTATTGCTGTTGTTGTTGAGCAGGTGAACGATGTAATGCAGCAGTAGTATTGAATACATTTGTCATTGTAACTTCTAATAATGTCGACTACCATCTAAGGCGACGATGTCAGAGTCGTCGAGATTCGTTTTCTCGTTTGGATTCTTCGTGCCGGCCTCGTCGCACCTTCGAGCAATCAATCAAATCAATCAATCAATAAATTCTTTCAAATCAATCAATAAATTCTTTCAAATCAATCAATAAATTCTTTCAAATCAATCAATAAATTCTTTCAAATCAATCAATAAATTCTTTCAAATCAATCAATCAATTCTTTCAAATCAATCAATCAATTATTTCAAATCAATCAATAAATTCTTTCAAATCAATCGATCGATCATTTAACTCATCTGACTGATTATGCATCGCAGTATTTATTTAATTTCATTATTACAGACCGACCGACTAATGATAAAACTCCAAGAAATTTTAACATTCCGGAAACATTAGGGGAAGTCGAGTCCGACATTGTCTTCGGCGACTTACTTCTCCATGACTTCGCTGTCGCTTCTTTCGTCGTGTTCCCCGGCGTTGTCGCCTCCCTGCATTTCTTCCTTCTCCGGTTCGTTCTGTCGATCGGAGGTAACAATCGGTGATCGAGCGGTCGATGGCACATTCAGACATTCGACTCGTTTTCAGCACATCAACCCCTCACTACATTACAGAGTCCAGGCTCTCAAATGTCAATCAACTCCATTAGAACCCACAATTCTAATTCTCATCGTCGACGGGATCGAAACAAGATGTCGGGAGTCAAAAGATCCGGACGACCGCTGCTCGTCGACATCAAACCACACCGGCCATCCATCCATCCATCCGAGCCACAAACCTGAGGGGCGTCCGCCACCCCTTCGATCATCTCGTGCTGCTTCTCCGCCTCCCCGAGAGTGTCCGCATCTGCCAGGTTGTCGACGGCGATGGCCAGGAAGACATTCAGTAAAATGTCTTAAGTCGAGGATTGTTTGGGGTCAAGGAAACAAGATTGAGGTTCAAATCAGGGTCACTTTGGTCATGAAAAGGTCAACTGTGTTGGTTTGATGGTATTGAGTGCATTAAAGAGGTCGATCCCCTTTAGGGGATTTAGGGTCAATGCATCGGTCAGTCATGATATAGGTTCCGTGTTATTCGTGTTCAATTCTTAACTGTGGCAATTTAAATGAGGTTTTCACTCTGATGTGTTGAATGAAATTTCATTTGGTCATAATAATAATTACGGTAATAATAATAATAATTATTATTATTTTTAGAGGCCAGTAAGAATAGCTCTGAAATAATAATAACAGCAACAAGCAATAGCATAGATCACTAATTATGAATTACCAACATTAAAATCGATTTAACATATTTTTACATACAATTTTAATCAACCACTAAATTCCTAATAATAATAAATAAAAAAAAACAACACATTTGAAACAAATAACACGTATCAGATAAAATATCGCCCACGAGAAAAGTGGGTTAGGAAGGCGAACGAACGAAGGATTCCGACATTCGACGATGAATTCTTAAAGCAACGACGAGGAAGTCGAGAAAAAACAGGAACGTCTGAAGATGCCAGAAGAAAATGCCATGGCATCTCCGATTCTCCGCAGACTCTCGTTCGGTCGAAGAGAGTCCGATAAAGTCGGCAGCCGACCTCAAATCCCAAAGATGCAAACTCCGACCGACCCTTCTCGTTCTGCGAAGATTAAAAACAAATACGGACCCGGCACGAAAAACGTCCCGAGAATTTCCGAGCCGATTTCGGACACGAACGCGATTTCCGGTCACCAGCGGACGAACCGCTCGGAAGTCGGGAATAAGATTAGAAGAAGGTGGGGAGGCGGGACGAGCCGAACGGGACGTGACGGACGATTTCTCGAACAGACGTCCCGGCGGCTTCGATGCCCGCAGGGCAGTGCAGGGACGTTTCTCGAATCCAGAGGGTGCGGGTAGTTTGGAAGTCCAAACTCTCGGACCAGACGGAGTCTAATGCGAGTGATTTGTGCAAGCTGAAATTTGAAGACAAATTTTCGAGCGTCCCCTCTGTGGACCACAATATCGATCAAAATTATGTCGGCATTTTAGCACCAGCATGACAAACCTATATTATTATAAATAATAATATCACAAATAATTATTATAAATAATAATATTATAATTATTATAAATATTATATTATAAATAATTATTATTATGTCATTATAAACTTGTGCAGCTTAAACACGTTAAACGTGGAAAGAAAACAAGCACGGCAAATAATCGAATGGGCGAGGAATAGCACGAACGAATCAAAAGTAATGGAGGTCGCAATCCACGAGCTGCAGAGAAATTGAAACCTCGTTCCTTGGAGGTCCCTATGGAGATGACCGAGGAAAGTGTCAAGTTTCATTTTCTTAGCCTATTCTTTCCATCCATTTCCTTCCTTCCTTCCTTCCTTCGTCCAATGATATTTCTTCGCTGGAAAATTCACATCGACCGACCCGGACGACCCGGGGTTCGAATCCGTCGGCTTCCGACGCCCGACAAATTACTACAAAGATGTAAACACCACGGTCGCGTCTGTCATCTTCCTTTATCGCATCACTCTCCAGCCAATCACTCCAGCATCGAAAGGAGAAAAATAGCGAGCATTCAACAAATCTCATGCCAGGTCGGTCTACGGTTTCTGCAGACTTCCTGGAAATGGAAAATTGTCTGGAGAGCCGGCACGGGCAGGCAGAGGTAACCGAACCCCTCGGAATCTTTTCCGCACAAATCAAACGGAACGGAGGAAAGGAATTAATAAATTTCCAGATGCAAACTTTTGAAAGGAAAAAAAAAACAGAAAACAGAACCCGGAACATGGAGGATAAAAATCGATCGGAAACGGCAACGCCATTTCGAGGACGATGTCGTAATTCTCGTGAATGCAGACGTACAAGCTCCGAGAGAAAAGTACTTTCTGTGAATAAAATA
Source organism: Hirudo medicinalis (assembly GCA_011800805.1). NCBI lineage: Eukaryota > Metazoa > Annelida > Clitellata > Hirudinida > Hirudinidae > Hirudo > Hirudo medicinalis. Next base: position 75,298 of record MPNW01000733.1, on the reverse strand, counting down.
AAAACAAAATCCCATGATTTGAAGTCAATATGCATTAGAGGAGAGAGCACTAAAAGTTGGATTCTAGAACTCATGAAAGATGGGAGCTTCAAAATGGAGATCCTCGTTCCTCAAGAAGAGACGTCATCTCTCAGAGTCTAATGCCTGGGACTGATTTATAAGCCGAGACATTTGCATCAGAAGTTCATCCACATTTCAATAATCAGCACCATACATCACCCAGAATGTCGGACTGCAGTAATAAACAGTTGCAATAAAAAATAATAATGGATAAGTAAAATAAATGCTAATGAAATAATGAATAATGATAATAATAATAATTAGTAATAACAATAATAACAATAATAATAATAGCAATAATAATAATAATAATAAAAATAATAATAATATGGAAACAAATAAAGTCACTACAACACTGAGTAATCAACTTGAATTACTGTTCAATCCAGGTGATCAAAAAGGATATTATTCATTACAGACTTCATTACAAGTTATCAATTAAATCCAACCCCCCAACAAGGTAATTCGACACAACCCATGAATAAATTAACCAACCATCATCACCATCATCATCATCACAGTTAACCATCCAAAGTCTTCATCAACTTGAATGTCAATGATGTTGCTATTGGTGATAACCATACTGATGATGATGATGATGATGATGATGATGAAGTGTAAAATATTCTCGACTGACTTCTTCCAAGGAAGGCCTCGAAATTCTTGCTCCTCTTGAGAGTGGGGTTGTTGCAGTCATCGTAGAGTGCCTTTATCCCATCCTGAAATCATGGTAACGATCTCTAAGCTGACTGAGATGATCATGATAATGATGCTAGTAATGAAAATTATTAAGGTGAAATAAAAATATACATGCCATTATCATCATCATCACCATTACCATTACTAATATGTAATAGTACATGGAGTAACAGGTAGCAGACGGCCATCATTGTAAATTGTTGACATAGATTTAACTAGAAGCTCACAATTATGGGTCTGAATATAATATTGTTAATGGACTGGTAACGAATAAGCCTACAATATTATATATTACACATAATATAACCTGGGAACAATAAAACTGTAAATATCGTAATCATAATACACTATCAACGGCGATGATTCAATATCTTTGAAGTGAAAATGAAACAATTTAGAAAGTTATAGTGATAAAAACAACAACAACAATGATATTAATATTAGTAATAATAATAATAATAATGATAATAATAATAATGACAACAATAGCAACGAGAAAATGACAAACACTTAAAGGTACTTCAAGGAAGGCTTGGCAGAATGTATTTTGAAAGTGGAAACCAGCCAACACCAGCCTTTCAATGAGCTGGTGCCTAACATAGCATGAATTAATTGGCCGCAAACATCACAGTGGACACTCATTACGGTAATGTCTTATTAACAAAGGATGATGAGAGGTGATGCGATGGATGGATGTGATAATGTGATGGAAGGATGTGATAATGTAATTATCAATTGTAACAGCCACAAAGATCCAACACCTTAGCTTACTGGCCTTAATAGTCTATTGATGCCCATGTAAAGAATAACAAAGGTAATACTAGAACAGCGACGACGACGACGACGACGACAACAACAACAACAACAACAATAATAATAATAATAATAATAATAATAATAATACGCAGCAACAGCATAGTAACGACCACCCAGAGATAACATCAGGCCGACAATTATCAGCACCACAAATAAAGTCAACATTAATTGATTGTGATGTAATTGGATCATCATTCATTCATTTGTTCATGCATTCATTCATTCAGTCATTTATTCATTCATTCAGTCATTGAAAGATGCATCCATTCATTGAAAGGAGCATTCATTCATTTAGTCTACACTCCACTAGAAAGTGAAGAAGGAAGGCTCCAGACATTTGTAATAACAATTAATTTTATTGTGGCAATTGTAACAACAGTAATCATAATAAACAACTATTTAACAATAACAACAACAATAATAGCAATAATGATAATGATGATGATGATGATGATGATGATGGTAATGATAATAAGAACAATAACAATAATATGGACTTACAAGTTTTTGTTTTTCTTGCCCACTGAAATGACTCAGTGAATAACCACAACTGTAGTCATCATCCCATACTTTCACCTACTCACCCACCCCCTCCCCCCCTTTAAAAATGATTCCAGCTGTGCACAAGATCCCACTACAAGTTATTTACAATCACAGCCTGAAGTGTTATCTTCCTTCGAATCACATCCATCACTCCTCCATAAGTCCATCCATTCACCCATCCATCCGCCCATCTATCCATCCATTCAAATCCATTCATTCACCTATCCATACACCCTTCCATCCATTCACTCGCTTATAGGTGAATGATATAACCACACCAAGTGACGTAAATTGAGCAGATTGCGAAAATGTAACTCGAACATCGAGAAAATAGATAGCAGGCATTTTTAATCCACCCCATGTCATAAAAATAACCGTAGGCACGAACCCGCTCAACGTCTCATGAATATTAATGACCTAAAGTTAAAGATAAGAGATTGGCAGACGTTCGTGCAATTATAGATAAACTGGCTAAATGGATCCGTGCCCATGCAGCCATGTTGACGTCACAATCTCCTCCGATGTCATATCTGTTGCGATGTGGATGATGAAAGCAACAAAGTAACAATGGTTGGTTGTGGATTTACGTTACGCTGATAGTGGATATTGACAATGACAATCAATGTTATGGCGATGGCAGCTATGATTATATCACAGTATATTACCATTAAATAATTTCTGTTATCATCATCATCATCATCTCAATCATCATAATAGTCATCATCATCATCGTCGTCGTCGTCGTCATCGTCATCATCATCATCATCATCATCTCCATCGTCATCATCATCATTATTATCATCGAAATTCTTGCCAATATAAATGATCAGTGTAGATCCATTGGAGTGTGTTTTCATCCACCAGTTAAACTTCTCATTTGCCATTCCATCCATCTATCCCTCCCTCCATCCATCCATCCTTCCTTATCTCCTTCACCATCCGATATCCACCACGAAAGATATTTAAAGGCATATTTAAAGGCAGCATTCCTGCCTTATCTGCTTAAATAACAAACCTACACTGCAACATCAACAAGGACATGTGGGTCGTATTTGCAGTCAGTCATCAGCACGTTTTTTGCCTCCCAATTAAGGAGTGACATCCCACCGTCGTTAACGTCATAGCCACCGATCGGCACTGATCAGGCGCTCAAACTCCCGTCAACATCATCAGAGGCGTTACCACTCTGGCCCACATCATTATCACGACTAGTAAGTAACATCATCATCATTATTGTTGTTGTAGCCAAAACGACGGCACCATTACCACCACCACCACCGCCGCCGCCGCCGCCGTCGTCGTCGTCATAAGCCTAGAAATAGGAGCTATGGAGCTAATCTGATGTAGAGAACTTGTGGATGACCTTACAATGAATAACAAAAACAACAACCATTATCCTCACCAACAACAACAACAGTATTAACGCACACGTATACAGTTACACACCGATGATAAGCAAAACACTGCAATCAATCCAAGCAAATACATAAAAGAAGTTGTTATTCCTACAATTGAAAATTTTTGTCCAATTTATTTTAAAGGCAACCATTCCAAGTCAAATTTGATAACAGAGATAATGAAAGGAAAATAAATTCGATGCTAAGATAATAACTTGCAGAGAAAAACTTCCATGATGTCATTTGTCACCAAATTGGCTAACTGTGTGGTCACAATGTTGCCGAGCTAATGTGTTTGATTAATAATAATGGTTTATTAATAATAATTATTATTATTAAATTATAATATTATTAATATAATTATTATTAATATATTATTATTAATTATTATTATATAATTATGTTATTATATTATAATAATTATTAATTAATAATAATAATAATAATAATAATAATATAATATTATTATTTATTATAATAATAATTAAATATTATTATTATCATCATCATTATTATTATTGCTGTTGCTAAAAATGTTCAAATGATACCGTTATTGCTGTTATAATATCCATAAGCACTTCTCAGTACCCAACAAGTTCTTTAAATTCATCAAAAGAAATTCTTCAAAATCATACAAAATCTAACATTCTTCATAAACAACCTCATATAGCCTCCATTTGGACACATCGTTCATCCAACTATTCATCCATTCATCATCCATCCAGCCAATATGTAATACATCACCCGACAGTGCCACGATAAAAATGCATAAAAAAATGCGCAGGATGATATCGGTGACGTTGGTACCGACCCGTCTGGTATCCAATGCAGTCGAGTGTCATGTCAACAGGGAGGTGGTGGAGTTGGTAATGATATCACAACATTTCCAAGAAGTCGACGCATTATGAATAAACGAACACACGAAAGTCATCCATCGTGTTTGAAGGAGTAAGAAAAGCAGACGAAAACTCAGGTCGATGCAAACTAAATGTTAAAGTATTTCTGAGGTTCTGATGTCAAACATAAAATGTAATGCAATGTTTTTGAATGAAAAATTTGAAAACTCAACACAACATCAATTCTGGATGGTTCCATGTTTGAATAACTTTTTTATGAAGATAAGAATTGACAGGACAAAAAAACATGATCGCACATTATTAAAATAAAATTAATAATTAGTTTTTTAAAAAACTTTGTGATTGGATGAACATTTCACTGGATTTACTGTAATTTTGTGTGTGAATTTATTTGTAAGACAAAGGTTTAAAAATAACTATTGAACTGCAGGATTTCATAATTGAAGTGATTGGCATGATTACTTTTTTGAATTAAAATTCTTATCATTATCAATGATTAAGTTTCTTTTTAAGTGTAAAAAATTGTTCAAAGCCAATTAACATTGGAAACTGTTGATGCTTGGTCTCAACCAAGACACAAAGCAAGTTATAAAAAAAGCTAAGAAAGCTAATTAATTGACATTACAGTCCAACATGAATCCTTAAGCAAACATGCATTTACATAAATATAAAACATCTTGGTTGAATAATAAATTTTAGTGGAATGATAAATTTGTTCATCCTCACCAGCAATCCATCAATGTGTAGCCTTGACATGGGATCTGTCAGGGTTTTTTCGAGGTTCTTCTGCTTATCAACCATCCCAACAACGTAAAAGTTGTCCATGGTTGACTAGAAACAAAAGTAATTAATTTTAAAGACTTGCTTTTCAAAAGAGAATTGCTACCTTTCGTAAATAATTAAAAGTAATAGTCAGGTGCTGATTAAGCACACCGACATGCTTCCTAAAACTGAAACTACGCATTCAACAAATTTCACAAATGAAAATTTAAAATGAGTAAAATAATGACAAGTTATGATCGATCCTTTCTTTATTCAAAAATTGACAACAGCTACATAGCAAACTCACTCGCCAACAGCAATTCTCGAATGGTTGTTGTAGTATCGGTAGCACAATTGAAAAACTAAAGTATTGCTATAAATCTATTCTTGGAAATGAAAAAAATTAACGAGCCTAACACCACATCCGTAAAATATAATCAGGTTAAATGCGAACACATAATCAAAAAAACATCATGTATTTTCAAACTGCTAAAATTATTTATACGACCAAATTTATAATAAACAAATTAAATTTATTGGTTTATTAATTAATTAAAATATTTATTATAACAAAATATTTAAATTTATCATCGACAGACAACAAACCATATTGAAACTTCCAGCTACTTTCCAGTTTACAAATTTCTTAAATATAATACTCGATTTATATACTAAAGAATTTGTCACGAAAAAAATGAAGCAACTATGGGAAATATCTGAGAACCACATCTATAAGTTATTCAAAACTCGTAAGAGTTACCGCTAAAACCGGAATTGACTAGGTAACTAACATTACATTTAGGTAAGTGATAATAAAAGGTTGATTAAGAGCGAATTTACATTAGTGGCTATTCATGACTCTTTGTCACAAAGATAGCGATCGCTATGTTCCATCCAAATTTAAAACCAATTCAACCGAGATCCCTATGCTATTAGTTATTATTAATAGACGTCCGGTTAACTGTTGCATTAATAGAACACAATTTAGAAGTCATTAAGCATAATTCAAGAAAAAAAAGTATGAAGGCTATCTCCACCTAAAATTTCAACTTTGTCAATTATTGTTCTGGTTCTCGTCAAATGTCTTCTTGTTTATAAGGAGTTTCCGATTGGAACCAATTATTAGAATTTTATCCCACATCATATCCCTTCATAACTTCATCGACATCCGTTAGAACTCGATGTTTTTTGGTTTGCTAAAAAGTTATGGGCTCAACATAAAATTGGGTTTAAACATCATTAGATCTTAGAGGAATAAACTATTTGAGAGACTTAACTGCTTCTCATTTAAATTACGTTAACACGCAAGGGCATTATCCACAGAAGTTTACCTCGGTGACAAATTTGGTTTTATCCAAGCCTGAAGTGAAACTAAAAGCGTAGGTTAAACATAAGTTGCTGAATCACATTTTATGATATATCATCAAAGGTTTGAGGCTGTTATATAGTTTTAAGTTGTTTAGATATGTATTACCAAATATTTTGTGCACTATGTTCTTTTACTGGTTGAATTTGCAGCGGTCATCGGATCTGTCAGTCATGTGCTCAAGAAAATAAACGCAATTCGTTTGATAATTGAATTTTAAATTTGTTCGAAATTATATAAAATTAAATCTAAATCAAGTCAAATATGTGCTGGTTCTCTTCTAGGTTAGTACCTGAACATTTTTTATATCCACTAAATTTCACGGTCTTTTGCTTTTCAATAATCAATAAATTAAATATGACATTAAAATAAAATTGAAGTTTTAAACATACTAATTAAATTTAATATTCATAAAATGTTTTCATGCTAAGCAATTTTCTCAATTTTGTGAACCAAAGTGAATTAATACGAAAACGTAAACACATGATAAGAGCTGTGCGTGTCCGTGCACCGTTCTGCAGAGAAGTTTTAGGATTCAACCGATGCCATCGCATTGCTCTCTTGAAATTAACATTAAGCTCGATGAAGTTGTTCAGTTTATAAACAATTTGCCGGATGAGTACATGAATTTTGTTGTAAAACTTGGGAACGGTATCCTGGGAGTTAAGTATTACTAAGAGCGTAGGTGTGAAATATATCGCTATTGTTTAATATAAGCGAATCAATCTGAGCTTTGAGTTGCATGACCTTCGGAAAACATGATTTTCAATGAAAGCTGAAATCGCAACCAAGAAGTGTTCTAAAACGGCCTCATAAGAAAATGTAGATTTTGAATATCATAGAGGATTAAGAAGGTCAGTCTTTTAAAGTGTTTTGAATGTGATTAATTTTATGATTCGGAATTTTAAATGCTTTTGGTCAAACCTGTTATTAATGCAAGAGGTTTGATGCTTCCACATCTACATTGCAAATTTTGTTATATTGACATTACTTTAAATTCAATATATGCATCTATTTTATGTGATTTATTGGTAGCAAAAAGAAAATTTTTCACCTAAAAATAAATGGATGAAACTGGATCCAGTTTCTGCTTGTTTCTTTAAGGTCCTTAAACCGGTCGAAATATTTAAGACGTTAAAAAATAATGCATTTAATAACTGCAGCTCTACTATAAACAACACAGTAATTATGCAACAACGTAGCAGTAACGTGGTCGTTTCTCAAATCACGGATAACATCAGAGACAAGCTAATTAAGTCTTACAATGTCTGATTACATTTTGACATCTTCATCCACTTTATGGTGTTGCAATTAATATTGGAACGTCCTTTTTTATGGGAGATATTTTAAAATGCTAGTTGAAAGATTAAGCATGCCATGTAACCTCCTAATGAGGACCTCATGTGGATTTGTCAAACTTTATGAGCATAGTATTGGAGTATAATAATAATAATGATAATAATTATAATAATTATGATGATATAATATTAATAATGATAATAATATTAATAAGGATAATACTAATAATGATGATAATAATAATAACAACAACAATAATAGTAATAATAATAATAATAATGACGATGATAATAATTATGATAAAAATAACAACGATAATAATAATTATGATAATAATAATAATGACAATAATAATAATGATAATAATAATAACAATAATAATAATGCAATATAATAATATTGGAACATAATAAAATGGGAACATGAATTTGTCAGTCACCAAGTGATAAAGGCATGGGTTGATTGTGATCAATCTAATGTTGTTGCTGTTGTTGAACATCTGAGTCCAATTTTGCTGAAATATTTGGAATGATGAGCCTCCTCCATGTGCACATTTCACAGTTCATATTTCTCTATCATTCTGAGGGAACCCAAATGTATTGTGAACATGTAAATTATGATCATTATTGTTACTGTTATTATTATTATTATTGTTATTATCAGAATTAGTATTAATATCATTATTATTATTATTATTATTATTGTGTTTATTGTTATTGTTTTTATTATTATTATTATTGTTGATGTTGTTATTGTTAGTTCAAATGTGTTCCACTGAGTGACACCATCAGAAGACCTGCTGACACGAATGAAGTGAACATTTAATGACTTTGTTGATGTCACCAGTAAATACCACTAACTACAACAACAGTGATGATGATGATGATGATGATGACGACGACGTTGATTTTGATGATGATGATGATGTTGAAGATGTGGCTCCATCTGGTAAAACGTCATTCACTTGTGTTCGATATTAATGACTTTAATAATTGCTTTTGTCCTTAAAACTGGATCATGATAATGATGGCGAGATCGTGTCGAGATAAGGTAATGATGGTGATGATGACGACGCCGGTGCCAGTTGCCATGGTTACTCTAACAAATTACATCAACATATTGAAAAAGTCACGTTGTTCCCTGCATCATTTGAAAGTATTATTTGAATTCTTTAATTCCACGAATTAGAGTGGAATGCCCAGGAGGATGAAATGGAGGGCCCAGAAGGTTTGCTTATCTTTGCCTTGAAGCTTCCCGGTGATGAGGTGAAGGTCGTTGTTAAGGTTATAATAATAATAATAATAACTATTTAATTAACGTGTTAAATATATAATAAGTTAAAGGGCACGACCCTAGAAGTGTCAAAGGTCATCTCAATTAAAAAAACCTGGTGCACAATTATGTCATCCTATTGGTCACTATTATTGCGTTCGCTAATGACAACAAAAATTGTTATTAATTATTCAAGCAGTAATTGTTATTATTATTATTATTGTTGTTGTTGTTGTTAGTATGCAATTTCTCAAGCGTACTCGGAGTGAGTGGATCGGGGAATGCCAGAGTTAAGAATACGACTTACAACGAGAATATTCGATGCTGCTGTTTGTCCGCTGTGCTCTTGAGAGTATGTTCCGTGTGTGTGTGTGTGTGTTTGTGTTTGTCTGGCTGCAGAAGTTCTATTCAGTATTTCTGGGTTAGTCTGCACGTTGTTGATATTTTGGAGCCTGCTCAATAGGCTATACGGTTAGCTACCACTCATTCCACCTCGTGTAGCATCATTATCATCATCACCACCATCGTCATCATCTCCATTTTCCTCTCACAACTGTTAGCATCTCACTATTCGTAAAATTTCCTCCTCATCCATCATATTTAAGGCTGACGAACATCGTCATCATCTCCACTAACATTGCCATCATTATCATCACTTCTAACAATGCTTTTCAACACTTCGCTATAGAAGCCACTAAGATAAGCCCAAGTAGCAATAATAATATAATAATAATAACAATAATAATAATATTAGTAGTAACAATGTTATTATTATTATTATTAGTAGTAGTAGTAGTGTCAACAATGATCTCAGACCAACATAGAATCGTACAATAAATATTATCATCGTCAGCATTGTCATAATAGTATCATCATCATCATCACCAACAGTTAACATGGACATATGATGACATACAGATTAATTGTTGTTGTTGTTGTTGTTGTTGTTGTTATGGTGATGTTCAGGGTGTTTGCGTGTTGATGTGGTGATGGAATGATGATGGATGCAAGTACAAACACCTCCAACGTAACAAATGTATGGATGCCATAGCTACCTACCTCTCTCTTGAAGTGTTGGTTGTTGTTGGTGTTGTTGTTGTTGTTGTTGTTGTTGTTGTTGTTGTTGTTGTTGTTGGTGGTGGTGGTTAGTTGTTTGAAAGTAAATATTTTGAATAGTCACCCTCACCAGCTCCACGTCTATCTCTCTCCAAGTTGGATGGATCTCTATCCCTCGATTGCGAACCCGTGCAGATGATAACTACCAGGATGATGGTTAATGATAAGCATTCCTAAGTGGAATAATAATAATAATAATAATAATAATAATAATAATAGCAGTGATAATAATAATAAAAGTAATAATAATAGCAGTAATAATAATAATAATAAAAGTAATAATAATAATATTAGCATGAATGATTCTTATTATTAATATGCAGGTATTGTATGGGCAACTGTTCTTCGGTTTATAAAATGATTGACGTTTCACGCATTTAAAGCATCTTTGCATGTCGATGATGATGGTGATGAAGAGGAGGTGATGATGATGATGATACAGATGATGATGATGATTATCCGAAGTTGCAGCTGTATATTTTTAGATGCACTTATATAGCGCCGTAAGCGCCCACGTTGGGGGCGGTTAAATGGCTGGTGGCAAGGGCGGGGCCGCTTGATCTAATTAATATTCATGAAATTGCCTGACGAGAATTTTGTGGGAGTGTCGCTACTGTCCGGTTGATTGGACGGATGGAGAAGGTGATTCTTTTGCATAATTGAATATTTATGAAGACTATTTTCTGATATTATTAAGATTCATGTGTTGAAGTTGTTTACTTATTATAATTAATAAAGTTATCAATTCCATCCATTAATATGGAATTCACGAGGTGCTACCTCTTTTGTCGTGACCGACAAAACCATCATGATCTCTTAAGGTCAGTGATGTCGTCGAACGCTGTAGCAGGTTCGTCGATGACTGCACAACAGAAGCAACCAAAATGTCACTTTTACGACCGCGAAGGTTTTATGCTGACCAAGTCCGCGCTCCGTCGTTACTCTTCCCCAAGGACGAGGATGACGACGATGACATTGATGATAATGGTGATGGTTGTTGTTGATGATTGTTGTCGTTGTGTTCTCGTAATGATTGTAACGTTTGTGATTGTGGAGATCAATCAGCATTGAAAGATTGACTCCATCCTATCTTCGAAGCCATGGCTGATTGTTGATCGTTTAAATGTTAGCTACCGTTGCTTCAGTCGTTACTGAGTATTTCTTGGCATTTTTGAGTCTTGCTAGAAGTTGGGTGTTGATGTCAGTACTCTTCGGTACCATTTGCTAACAACACCTAGGTATCACTGTTCATCCACATTGCCATGAGATCATCACTATTATCATCATCATAACCATTATTATTGTTATTATTATCATTGTTGTTGTTGTTGTTATCATTAGGATGGTTACTTTCTAATCCATTTTATCGCCTTGAATGTATTTTGACTTTGTTGAGTACATGTTATTAGATCTAAGACGATCCTCGCTAATTTATGCTAATTAATTCATATTTATGACGTGACGTCACGACAACAGGCTCTTAATTCAGTGTTTATAGTCATAGGGTGATGATGAAGATGGTGAGCTTATTTTTCATGATGATGGTTTCATGATGATGATAATGGTTTCATCATCACGAACATCATAATCGACATCATTATCATCATGGTCAGCATAACCATCGCCATTACTTTACACTTCATCAATGTTATCAATTCCATCATCACCGTCATCATCAGCAGCAGCCAACAGTACAAATATGATCAGTACGGTTATCATCAACACCATCATCATCACGATTATCATCATCATCATCAGCCTCCTTATCGTCTTCGGGACCATCACAATCATCGTTAGCATCATCATCATCATCATCGACACGATTCCAACCCAGTAATTAAGGTTAATACTGCTCTAAGTTCACTCACGATGATCACAGGAGTCCATTGTTTCATTGAAAAAGTTTATTGGGACGTGTGTGTTTGTGTGTTTGTTTGTGTGAATGTGTGCGTGTTCAATCACGTGACCTATTCGAGTCGTAAATTGCGGTCGTAGACGTTAGTCTGGTTTAACCGTTAAGTTATCATTTAAATGACTAAATTTCTTACTATTGCCGTTGTTGTCCTAATAACTGAGGTTAATAATAATAATAATAATAATGATGATGATGATGATAATGGGAGTACTAATTAATATTCATGGGCTAATTACCACGAACATTGCTTGCTTTTTCAGGATGAGCGGTAGGAGTTCCAGGATCGTCCTCCTCGACGGAACGACGTGGAACTTCCACATACATGTCAGTGACGCCATCTTCGTCATTATCATAATGTATTCAATAAATATTCATTGTGACGTCATCCTCCTCGTTATCATAATTTATCCAATGGATATTCCTTGTGACGTCATTCTCCTCATTATCACAATCTAGCCAACGAATATTCGTTGTACTTAAATGATCTGCATCATCATTACATGCGCAGGCTTGTGATTTGAATAATTCAAATTGTCCTTTCAATATTTATTATAATAATAATAAAAATAATAATAATAATAATAAGATGTCTGACATTGTTGTTGTGGTTATTATTATTATTATTATTATTATTACTATTATTACTGCCATCCACAATAACAAGGACAAATAAATTAGGTTTTATCACAACCAGCATTTGTAATTACTACTGCAGTTGTTGTTGTTGTTATTATTAATATTATTGTTGTTATTATTATTGTTATTAACATTATTGCTGTTGTTATTATTATTGTTATTATTATTCTTATTACTATTATTATTTTCATCAATACAATTGTAGTTGTTATCAATAGTATTTGCGTGAATAATATTTAATCGTTGATATTGCAGAACAAGCTTCTAGGCTCAGACCTCTTGTACTTGATTACAAATCACCTGTCCTTGACTGAAACTCAATATTTTGGCCTTACCTACCTGAAGCCTACTGCTACCTGCAACAGGTGGGTAACGTCACAGTAACGGGATAATTCGAATATTAATAACAACAACAACAACAATAATAATAATAGTAATGACAATAATTATAATAATAACAATAATTATAATAGCAACATCATTATCATAATAATAATTATAATAACAACATCATTATCATAATCGACATCATTATCACCTTGGTCAGCATAACCATCGCCATTACTTTATACTTCATCAATGTTATCAATTCCATCATCACCGTCATCATCATCATCATCATCATCATCAGCAGCAGCAGCAGTCAACAGTATAAATGTGGTCAGTACCGTTATCATCAAAACCATTGTCATGATTATCTTCTCTAACATTAATTATAATAATAATAATAATGATAATAATAATAATAATAATAATAATAATAATAACTTTAATCGTCACTAATAAGATTGCTTCAGTAATGTCGTTAGAAATGTTTATTTCCTTCCAGCTAATTATTATTCAGTTCGTTATTACTAACTTGTCTAATAGTTTTGAATGAACTCTAATGATGATGTGGATGATGATGTGGATGATGATGATGATGNTCTTTGAGATAAATATTATTCATGCTTTTGTTTGTCTCTTCATATTTCGTCGTTCATTCATTCTTTCCGTCGTTCACTCACTCACTCACTCACTCACTCACTCACTCACTCACTCACTCACTCACTCAATTCACTCATTTTTTATTCCCTTTTCTTCAAACACTCCTTGCTCTGCTTATCCGCTGTTTCCTGGCCTGGATTTGTTGAAAAGAGAGTTCTCATTGGTCGGCATGTTTTTATTTCTTCTCACTTGACCTATTTAAGCTCGTCATCCATCCATCCATCCGTGGCTCCTTTCATTTGAAGATGAAACAAAAATAACGCTTGATGATCATTTTTATTTATTTTCCTCGATAAAAATGTGTGTGTGCGCACATGTGCGACCTGGAAGGAGTCCTGATAGTGATACTGCTCGCAGCAGCTGCTGCTGTGATACATTTGTTATTTCTATTGATCCTACATGTTATTATTATTATTATTGTTGTTGTTGTTGTTGTTATAATTCGTTGTTAACGTTATAATCACTTGTTGTAACCTTCGTTGCGATTGTGCGATCCTTGCCATCACAAATAGGCATTTGACCCGGATACAGGTGATGATGGAGATGAGAACCACCCGTCATTTTAAGGCCAGGTGGCAATAAGGAAACGGCCAAAGTATCCACTGACCGTCCTTGGAATTGGATAGCTTCGCGAGCACGCGTACAAAAAAAGCAGTTCGAGAATGGATCTAATTGAGAGCTGGCCTACATTGCAGTGACCCATTTGAGAAGATTTCTTTTTGAAATCTGGGTTAATTGGCTTGCCGGAAGTTTGTGATTGAGTGAGAAGGTTACCTTGGAAACCGTTGAAAAGCCGTTGTTGTTGGGTCATCATCGTTATCATCATCATCATCATCATCATTGCCATCATCATCATTTCATCGAAATGGGTGTGAAATTGCTTATATGATGCCACGATGATGATGATATTCGTACGATTTGAATATAAATTGCATAAATTGTTTCCATTTTTGTAAAACTAACTTTAAAGAGTTTTTTTTCTAAATGAATTGTTTAGCAGTGGTGCCAAAAACCCTCCATCTCGTCATCATCATCATCACCATCAGCGGGAGTGGTTGCAGTTGGACAAGAAAATTTTTGACCAGGATGTGGCCAAGCGACCCGGAGAGCTGGTGTTTCAGTTTCAAATAAAGTCAGTCACTTGGTTGTGATTATGCTGTATTTATTTCTGACTAAATTAATAATAACAACAACAACAATAATAATAATAATGATAACAATAATAATAATAATAATAATAACAATAATGATTATAATGATAATTATCCAGGTTCTATGCAGATTGTGTGTGCAGTTTGTTCGACATTTTGACCGTGGAGTTGTTTTACCAACAGGCCAGATGTCTTGTTGCTCAGGTATTCTTATTGATTGATTGATTGATTGATTGATTGATTGATTGAACGAGTGATTGATCGAACGAGTTATTGAATGAATGGTTGATTGAGTGATCGAAGTGTTGGATGAGTGATTGAATGGTTGTTTGAGTGTTGGAAGGAGAGTTGAGAGTGAGTTGATTGTGATTGTTGATTGTTTAAGAGTGATTGATTCAACGTGCTAAACCTTTTGATGTGCATAATATTAATAATAATAAGTACTTAAGACAATAATGACTTCAGAAATTGTCACTTGACATGTTGTAATTATTAGCCACTTGTGTTAAAACAGGAAGTTCTGACCTTTGACACCAAGGACACGATTGAACTTGCCTCCTATGCTCTCCAGGAAGCTGTTGGAGATTATGTCAAGTGGGTGTCATCGTCGTCGTCATCGTCGTCATCATCATCTTCGTCATAAACATGTGTTTACGTCAATTGCCAATGCTATTTATAGCCTGACAATAACATCCTTTACATCCATCTTCGATTTGATACTCTTTGTTGTAGTTGTCGTCATCACCAGCCATCATCGTCGTCATCACTAACCATCATCATCATCATCATCATCATCATCATCGTCATCATAACAATAATCATTGTTGTCGTGTAATTACAGCGATCAGACATCCAGAGAAGCCATGAAAAGTTTATGCCTCCTGACGACCAGCCTCTTGAAGACATATCCATCCATTGCATACTGGTGAGCATTTCCTCTCATGCTGATGATGATTTTGATGACGACGACGATGACAATGATGGTGGTGATGACTGTGACGATTATTGTGATGATGATGATGATGATGGTGACAGGTAAACCATGCACATGCAAGCATAGAATTGGTGAAACTTTGGTGAAACCGCCTGACAATTGATTGATTTCAAGTTGATTGAACATCACTCCAACCTCACAAGCAATATTTCCACGATCACCATTATCATCGTCGTCATCGTCAAAGTCACAATCTTCGTCGTCATCATCATCACCACAGCCAGGCATTTCCATAGCAACCGATTTATCGCAATTTTCTCCGTCGATAAGGTGGCTCGTGTTTTCCATTAGGTGTGGCTGTTGATTGGCAATAAAAATAAAGAATAATAATGAATAATAAATAATAATAATGAATAATAAATAATAATAATGAATAATAATGGCCAATAAAGGAGTTATCGTCTGCATTCCACTTCACTTGATTTCATTCGATTGCTTGTAAAATAAAAGTTGTTACGAGATTCTTTTCTATTGCTGAGCACGTGAGCTGTTGGTCTGGTGGTGATTATGATTGTGATTATTATTATTATTTCAAGAGCCTTTGATGGTTATGATGATGATGACGACGACGACGACGATGATGATAATAATAAACACGTTTAATAATTAGATTAAATATTCACTCCTCAGAGTGTAATTTTAACGAATAAATATTTTTTTTAAATAAAGTTATTCGTATCGAGTTGGTTGAGTAAGGCATGTTTTCACAGTGGTTTCGAGTGCACTGGGAATGAGTGGATGTTAAGAACCAATCCTAGGGACAACCAGTTATTCATTTGATAGCTCTCAGAAATTACAATCATTACGACTGCATGGGTGGATGGGTGGGTGAGTGAGTGAGTGAGTGAGCGAGTGAGTGATTGAGCGAGGGAGTGAATGACTGAGTGAATGAAGGGATTTTGTGGATGTGTGAAGTAATATAATTACCTTTCGACTCCAAGTACTGAGACGTGACATTATTAGGAGAGATTGATCCGTCGAGAAAGAAACACAAAGTCATCAGTTTTTGGACTTTTCGTCGGAGGATTAATCGATTGCTTTCATTTGATAAATGTGATGCATGGTTATGTCAATGAATTGATAGATGAATTAATGGATGGTTCGGATGGGTGGGTGAATAAATGAATTAATGAATGAGTGTGAATGAATTAATGAGTGAGTGTGAATGAATTAATGAATGAGTGTGAATGAATTAATGAATGAGTGTGAATGAATTAATGAATGAGTGTGAATGGTGGTCCATAATCCACTTATCATGGTAAAACTGAAGACGAAGTTGAAGAACTTTGTGATGACAACATTGTCGATGCTGTGTTGTTGATAGTGTTCGCTGGTGCTGATAACCTTAGTAGCATGGAGAGATCACCTTGATGACATTATGTTGGTATGATGATATCCAATTATTTGCTATGTTGATGCTGATGATGATGATGATGNCTGTGTTGTTGATAGTGTTCGCTGGTGCTGATAACCTTAGTAGCATGGAGAGATCACCTTGATGACATTATGTTGGTATGATGATATCCAATTATTTGCTATGTTGATGCTGATGATGATGATGATGTTGATAGCGACGACGATGACGACGATGATGATGGTGGTGATGATGATGATGATGATGATGATGATGATGATGATGATGATGAACATAAATCACACCATATCGTCTTCACGAGAATAAACAAACGGAACCAACACGAGTTCAATTCCCGGTTCGTCCACCTCACCTTGCACTCGTTGAACTCGTCTGTCCTACCCTCCTCATCCTCCTCCTGTTCTTCCTCGTTACAGACGTCTGAACGTCTGCGTTTGTTTCCGACTTTGGCGGCATATAATATTTGCCTCGGGAGGAGCAGTTGTTGTTGTTGTTGTTGTCAATGTCGTTGAGTGCGCTCTTTTGTGTTGTTTTGTGATCCAGTGTTTTTATATCGATATTTTTTTTTAATGACAAAATTAAATTTTTATTTGAAAACTGTTTATTTCTTTAATTATTTATTTTTATGATGACTATTTATTGAATTATTTAAAATATTGTTTATTTTATTATTCACTGTTTTCAATTGACGTGAGAGATTTTCACCATTAGTTGTCGATTTGATTGAGCTCTATTTTTTCGGAGGGGGGGTTCATCTACTCGTTTGCATAGATTGTAACACGTTCATTAATTGGTTGTAATAAATAAATAAATTAATTAATTAATTACATTCGTTTGTAATCCACCAATCAAACTTATTTTCAATCGCAGCGAGAATCAAGTCATAGAGAAGTACAAACAGCTGGCTGGCACATCCAGGGGACTGGCCCTGCTCAGGTTTAATTGAATTATAATATTATAATTATAAGGTCTGAATGAATTATAATATTATAATTATAAGGTCCAAGTGAATTATAATATTGTAATCTGCTTGTGAAGTTCATTTCATTACCAGGGGTCAGTCTAACAGCGTAAGACTGACCCGGAATGTCTAACGTTTGTTATTCTCAGACAAATATAAGTTCCTTCCTCAAAACAATTATTAGATGCAACGTATGACTAACATATTATTGCAATATTGCAATCGTAAGATCCAAGTGAATTATAATATTATAATTAGGTGCCGTTTATAATTGCCCCGTGTGCTGTCGTGTGTTAAATTCCTTATTGGCCGTAAATGGATGCAGGCGTATTTCCCTCCTCCACGGTCTCAGAAGTGAAAGTGAATGATGAGCGTGCGTACGATTGGAACTTTTAATTGGAGTTAAAGGCAAATCAGTCCAGGGCTCCTCCCAGGGACTGCCATTAATCTTTGGAGACCCTCATCTAACGTTGCAATCCCAAGGGGACTTATTTATTATGATGTAGGATGATAATAAACAAATGCTTCTCTATCCATTCAATCTTGGGTGTTCCTGACGACCAATCTTTCTTTGTCCTCCCAGTGGAGGTATTCACTTTCATCTGGTCAATGTTGCTTTCATTTTTAGGATCGAAAAAAAACAACAACAACAACCTTCAATTGCCTCACAGAAGCACCTTGTTGTTGTTGTTGTTGTTGTTGTTGTTGTCTTTGTTGTCGTCTTTGTTGTTGTTGTTGTTGTCGTCGTCTTTGTGCAGACCTAAGAGGAGGGTACAGCGGTTGAAGGGGTGGACGCACTCTGCCCATCTTGAGAATATAGAGTTTTTTTTAAGCCACTTGCTCTTATTAAGAATAGTGACTAAAATAAAAATGATGTTTTTAAACGATTAATTGATTTTTTTTTAACAATTAAATATTATTAAAGGCGAATGAAATTCGACTTAAAATCTCTCATTTCCAACTTAGGTACGTATTCATCGTCGAACGACAACCATCTTACGGCCAGCACTACTACGACGTGAAGGACAAGTGCGGCCTGCCCTGGTTGCTAGGGGTCGGGTCAAGGGGTTTGACCCTGTGCGACCACAACGACCCAAAGAATCCCAGAAGGTCGTTTTCATGGAGCCAGTTGAGCAACTTGCACTACAAAGAGAAAAAGTTTTATGTTCAGCTGCAGGATCATAAAAGGCGAGCTAACTAAGTTATATTATCGCTACCACCATCGCTACTAATGGTAAACTAATTATAATAATAATTACGTCACGTATTACCACTATTAAATCTTGTTCAATCACTTATAATGATTACATTCGTGAATAATGTTTTCATTTTGAGAACAAAGGCATGAGTAACTACGTCTTACGTTGTTGTTGTTTACTGAGTGGTTTATTAGTTAGTCTCGCCTAATTAGCATAATCAATTCATCTTTTCATGTCTCCTTACGTAAACAAACGCCCACTTGTTTAAAGTTTGATTTCCGATCCTCGTTGGATGACTTCGGGCTTCATAATTTGGCTTCACAAGCGATGAGTAATAATAATTATGATATTACGTACGATTATTATTACATGATTTTATATATATATATATATATATGTTATTATTATTAACGAGGTTGATGCAGCGAATATTTATTTATGTGTTTACTTGGAAATATTTTCAACCCGTTTACTGCTTAAAGTCAGGATTGAGTAAGGATATTTGACTCCCATTAAAGATTCAGAACTTTTTACTGACAGCAACATGTAAACTCAAATAACTTGTCCAGTCATCTGTTACGTTGTTGTTAACGTGTGGTCACATCTCATCACATCCAAAGAAATAATGAAATTTCATCGACAACCTTTTCGCAGGTCGTCAACGGTGAGCACGATGTCCACGCCATCCGTGGGTCATCACGCACCACTTTCTACCTCCTTGTCGAGACAAAGGCACTCCAGCATCGGGTCGTCGGCCCACGTACCTTCTCTCGCGTGGATCTGCGGCACCCCCCAACAGGCCAAGGCTCTCTGGCAGATGGCAGTGGACCAGCATCAGTTTTCATCCTCCCAGCAGCATCAGCATCAGAGCTTTCCTCTCTCTCATCAGGGACGCCAACAATGTTCTGCCAGCAAGTCATGCAGTGTAATTGATATTTACATTCTATTTGCGACAATTTATTCATCAGAGCGTTAATTGGACCACTTATTACAGTATTCAAATGAGTTTATGCTAATTATTGTTTATGTTTTTATCCGACTCTCGATGTTTACGGTTATTGGGATTAGTTGGATTATTGGGGTCAGTGACGTAATTTCAATAATGACCTGATTAAACTGATTTTATCCAAGAACAACATTCATTTATCGTCGTAAGATGCTCGCTTAAAAATTCGTGGATGGCTTTTCAGAGATAATAAATTATTATTATATTATTATTATTATTATTATTAAAATTATGTTAATTTATTAATACGTTAACCTGTTTTCTTCTATTGCGTAACTCCGATTTTATTGGCGCTAATATTCTTGTCACCCTAAGATCGCCCCTCGCCAACCATGATCTGTCGATGTGCTTAGAATTTGTTTACATGCAAATTAACATGACTTCTGTAAGTTGCCAAGCTGGATGAGAAATGATTGTCGAATGGATGGACGGACGTATGGGTGGATGGATGGATGGATGGATGAATGGATGAGTGATTGATTTAGAGATTCTTGTTTTCGTATATCCAATTAATTCCCGCTTTAAATAAGAACTTGTAAATAACTTTTTCGATCTCAAAACTAGGATTATTCGTCCAAGTTTATCGGTGACTTGGCCGACGACATCACCTGCTTCGGGACTTCCCAGCCGCGCAGAGACTCCATCTTCACGAAGCAGTCACGTGACGACAACGGAAGTTCGCAGAGCTTGTCCTCGAGGAGTTCGTCTCAAAGTTAGCACCTGTCTTTTATTTTTGTTTGTTTGTTTGTTTCCATGGTGATCGTCCCTGGTTTCGTTCTCCGGAAACTGTTTGGACGGTCCCGTGTGATAATTGGATAATGACTCGTCAAGGGATCGCTGAGTGGGAGTGGGAGGGGCGTAAAGGTCATTAGGTGGATGAGGCACCGAGGTCATCGATAATTGATCGATCGATTGATTAAATGACTCGCATTAAATCTATGCAATCCTTTGATCGTCTTAAAGGATAATATCGGTCTATTAATATGTTATTAATAGGTTTAATTAAGTATTATTAAGGATAATATAGGTCTATTAATATGTTATTAATAGATTTAACTAAGTATTATGAATTAACAATTAAATATTTTTTACTTCGATGCAGCCTCCAGCTCCCAGTGTTCAGGCGTGGGGCAGATGAAACCATTCTCTGACAAGATGGAGTACCTGGAGAGTCTGAGACACAAGAGGTCGGTCTTGGATCAGCTGCTGAGTCAGAAGATCGATCAGTATCAGTCACTCTGCGATAAGGAATCGGTAAGTACGAAATTTTAATTGCTTTTAATCTTTCCCGATTGAGATATGCCGATTGAGCTGATTAAATAACGATAATTGCGTGATTAAGACGTACTATTTAGGGTGAAGCCAATGATTAAGATGCACTGATTGGGATACGGGATGAGGTCGATGCTGGATCCAATTGGCGTGACTCACCTGGATGTTTCATGTTTTAAATTTCGTGTCGATGCAATTCAAAACAATGAGAACGTTAAGGATAGATGATAGTCGGGGATGGATATTACTACTTAAGGATGGATGGATATTTATAACCATACATTTGAAGGATGGATAACATTGATTATTATTCTAAAAAGATGACTTCGTTCTCTTTTTCGGATCAGGATTTAACAGGTACCACGTGTTCAGACGTCACAGAACTGCTCGCCCTCAGCTTCAACAAAACCCCCCAGAATAACGGCCTCATCAATGGAAGAGTGAAATCCTCGATGAAGGGCGTGGCTCCCTCCATGACCTCAGTGACCTCCTCTTCGTCTGCCTCCATTGGGGAGGGATCGAGACTCGTTCCCCAGAGAGTGGGCACCATGTTGCTGGGTACTGGGTTCCACCTGTCGCACAAGCACCTGTTGAAGAATCTCATCAACGTGAGCCGATGTTGTTTGGTTTACCTTTGATTTATACGATCATTTTTTGTAACTGCTGCTGCTGCTGTTGATTGTTGTCGTCATTGTTGTTGTTAAGTTTGTTGATTTTGTTATCACGTGTCAAACATCATCAGCAACTTCCTGATATTAATGTATCAACATTAATAGCAGATGTAGTGCCTGACATCAAATCACTCAGTCAGTGCCTCACAAGTGAGAAATGTGAAATAATTAACTTACACATCCCCATTGATTGCCTCCTTCTGGAGAACATATCAATCAAAATAATTGATTGATTGATTGATGATGATGATATCTCAATAATGATATCTCCCATCTCTTCATCTTCAGCCCAACCCATCAGAACTGGACAAGCTGGAATTGGAATTGGACCTCCAAAGTAAGATCCAGTCAGCTGCTCAGAGACTGGCACAAGATGATGCCATTGCTAAGAGCATCAAGAGCAAGAGGAAGAAGTCATTCAAGGATGCCACTAAGAAGGTGATGGCGATAATGATTCTTGTTGTCGTGATGATAATGATGATGGTGATGAGTGATTGAGTAGAGAGTAGTGAGGATTGAAAGAGTGGAATTCATATCCAGCAGTTTGATATTGTTGAGAAAAAAAATGGAATTGGATAGGCTGAGAATTGTTTGACTGTCGTGCATGACACGTGTTTCATGACGCGTGTCTCATGATGGTGATGGTTTTCACCACCATAAAAACGAATCATCATCATTGTCATCATCACTTCATCATTTCCAGCTGAGGGAATTGGAGTCGAAGGTGATCAGACTCAGAAAGGAAGAGGAGAAGATGTCGGGACTTTCCACCTGCTCTTTAAATAGAAACTCAGACAGCATTCGAGGTCTTTATTGTTTTGATCTTCTGAATATCAATAATGATAATAATAATAATGTTTATTAATTACTTATGAATATTAATCAGTTCATTTTGTTGACAGAAAGAGTGACAAGAGATATTCTCTACACAAGACCTGTGTCTGACCCTAAAATGACGTCATCGTCGTCGCTGACGTCATCGTCCATGACATCGTCATCCGTCCAATCCCAGGAGAGTTGCAGCGAAGCTACGACGACAAGCTCGAGCAACACGAAGTCGAGCTATTCCAACATATCAGCATCCTCGTCCTCGTCATCTTCGGCAGCATCGTCGTCGTCCTCATCTCACAAAATGACCACCTCTCAAAGGTGAGCCTCGCCGTTGATCGACCTGTCGTCGAGTTTGACCTCGAATAAAGTCGTGTCTGAGGGTCGTTTTTGACCGACAAGCGAGCTTTGTTTGGACGAGAAGCCGTTTCCCGTGATTTTGTTGTCGGTAATAATTGTTGCACTCGAAGTTACACTGCTCTTTAGAAGTCTTACGACCGATCCTCCGATAAGGAGTCTTTCCAAGAGTCGGGATGAGAAATGAGTCGCAACTTGTTTTAACTGTTGGTGATTGGAGGAAGATGATTGGGGATGATGAGAATTATTACAAAGCAGCTGATAAACTCGCTCACCCTGATTCCCCCTTCTGGATTGTATGGAAATGTAGCTCTCAAAGCAACGTCACCGAGACGATCTGCCGTCTCGACTCGCGTCCGATGCGGTTTGTTTGAAATTGCTAGGGTTCGTCGGATCGTTTTACCGATCATCCTTTGTCGGGGGTTCGGAGGGGGGGAGGGGGATGACCCGAAAGATAAATAATATCTGTGATTTTCCTTATTTGCTGTTTCGTTTATAAAAAAAAACAAACCTGTTTGAACGGCAAACTTTTGCTCGTCGGATGTTGTTTGCACTTTTTGCATTATAAAAATTAATTAATTGTTATTTGTGGCTGATGTCGTGTCACACACGACTTCCTTCAGACATGCAAACAACCTCTTTTTTAAATTTCATTTTTATTTCAGTTGCCAACCGATAATAACGGGCGGCTACCTGCCGAGCTCGGTGTACAAGACGAGGACCCAGTACAGGAGCACGACGTATCCCACAATTCCTGCATTGTCGCTCAAGCAGAACTCCCCCCAAAACGGTAGCAGCCTCTGCGCAGGGGACGTTTCGAGCGATCCTCCGAAACATGAAAACTCGACGAGCAATGGTGTACCTCGGGCACCGGAAAAACCCAAGGCCTTTAAATCCCCAATACTCACCCCGACCACGGCTCCTCCCCCACTCGGCTCGACCAGCGACGACATGGATCTCGATGTCACGCTCACTGGCAGTTGCTGTGAGACAACCCTTAACAATAGTACAGTAAGTGACTCGTTTTCATCTGACACCCTGAAATCCTCCAACGGCATGCAGGGTTTAAAGGTTACAACCTCCACCCCTGTTACCAGACCTTCCGTATCTAATTTGCCGAGCCCTGTGAAATCAAAAGCCAGGGGTCCGGATTCTAAACTCAACACTTCGGATCTGATTTACAGACCGGACCGAACGTTTTCGCAAACTCCCAGCAAGACGACGTCGTACCTTTCCATTTACCTGAACTGCGGCAAACCGAGCTCTTCGAGAAGTGACGCCAATCTGTCTCAAATGAATGTCACGACCTCGTTGGACAGCTTGAACAAGTCCAATCTTATGGCCACTCTCTCGAATCCGGCCACTCTCTCTAGTCGAACCCACCTCGGGTCGAAAAGTCCGAGACCGAGCCTCGACGGTAGAGGCACCAGTCAGACCAGCCTGCTCATAAAGATGCAAAAGGGGGATGCAAAATCTCAGACCTCGGAAGATAACTTTTACGACGTCGCCTCCAAGCGCATCATCAGGTACGATGCCAAGGAAGACGTTCGATCGGTGGCCTCGCTCGTTAATGTCAAATCGAATCTTTCCCTTTCGCCGCCAACGTCTCTGGCAGAGGTTCTCGTCTCCCCGAAGAAGCCCGGGAGTCTCAACGATTACTCGCCTGGACTTCCCAAACCAGAATACATGCCCCACCTCAAGGCCAACGGAAAGCAATTCTTCAACTATCCTCCTCCCGAGGTTATCTCGAGTAAGAACAATGCCCTCGGTCATTCCGACGAGCAGCAATTTTCATATCTGGAGAAAGTACAGAAGCTTAGACTCGGGGGCCTGGTCAGCCCGTCCGGGTGCAGGAAAGTGGAAGCGTCCTCCTCCCATTAGTGCAACGAAATTATTTCACATTTTTAAATCATCATCATCGTGTATTGTGCACGACACCATATCTTAGTGTTTCTGCTCGTTCGAATTTCACGAACGANATTTGCTTTGTTATGGCTCGTACCCGAACAGTTTTTCACGGCCTTCGTGTCCACCCTCCTTCTCCAGATGACATATCCTCTCGGACGGTGTCGGACGTAGATCGATCTGCTTTTTAACTCTGTCGGCGTTCCTGGCGCACGGACGACGTCGACATCTAGCTCGACGCGTCCGCCATGCTTCCGTCCCAGATTGAGTTTCAATTTGCCAACATTCGTCTATGCAAGGTCATTCCATGACCTCGTGACCCTGACAATGTCTTTTTCGTTGAGGTCTTATTTTGGCTTTTGGAGCTGCTGCTTGCGGTCTCGTTCCCGTGTCTCGTTCGAGTCGATTTGCGATAGCTTTGGCGAGAGATTCTTCTTCACACTTCTTCACGTTAAGACCAGTATTAGCTCTTCATTGCATCTGAAGACTTACATTTCCTGTCGTTTCTCATGTTTTTGCAGTGGTCGTTCAAGAATTCATTGAGTAGTTATTTCATTTTCAGCTGATCGCCCTCAGCTTGGAGGCAGTTTTGTCTTCAAGTTTCCCGAGGGAAGTTTTGCGATTTTGACGTTCTTAGGGATGCTCTGACGTTTCTTGCACGTCTTTCGAAAGTTTCACTTCCTAGCCCTCGTGCGTTAGGGTCTCCAAATGCAAGGATGCTCAGAGGGTCATCGCCGTGCAATGTGGTCGAAGTCGCCGTAGCGGTGTCATTTTTTTAATGGCTACAGTTGCACCATTTCCAGGTGACATTTCAATGGTTGTATCGTCGTCATCCTGTGTCTCTGGTTGTGAATATTTTGTGCCGTTTTCAAGACATTGCTGTGTAATATTTTTCCATATGAACATTTTTATGACTTTGTAAATTTTTTTTGAATTTAGATAAGAATCTTGCAAATAGAATTTCCTTATTTGTTATTCCGTTAAAATGTTTCTGGGTCACTTTTAGTATCATCGAATGAATTGAATACCTAGATCTAATTCTCTAAAATCTTCTGCTACTTAAGAACGTTCAGCACGAGTTTTAGGAAAACCACCCGACAGCAGGTGTTCTCATGACTTGTAAGACGAAATTTAACAGTATGGTCTTTATCGATTCCGGCTGATGGGGCGTGCACTGTGCCTCGCCGATGTGAGCATTGTGAGACTACATCGATTTCTAATCAAATTGCGAAATTGGAAAACCTAGAAAAGTCAGCTGGGCTCGTTGGTGCATAAATTTGATTTATTTACAAGCGGTGGGAGGATCGGTAAGGTGGCATTAATTACCGGGTGTGCGTCAGATGATGAATCGATTTTTTGGATAGTCTACGTCCCAGTATTCGATATTGCAGGCGGGGCTTTATATTTTCGTGACATGTATCGACTGCATGAATCCATGTCCAGCCTAACCGAGGTGTAAGTATATAGCTTACTCATTATAGGAAAATATATCATTATAGGAAAAGCAGTTCATTTAAATTCGGGCATGCATTTCACATGTTTTCAGGAGGGAACGTCTCTCGACTCTGGCAAAATTTCACAGGAAAATTGCCGACCATCTTTTTTCACCCTTCAGCATCAAATGTTAAGGTAACACTGAAAGCGTTAGGACCGAGGGAAGGGCCGCCGAGAGGGGCAAGTACCCAGGGGCCCGGCAATTTTTGGGCACGCCCGGGTTTCAAAATATTAACGTATCATGACTTTTTTTTTTACTTTTCCATTGCCAAATTGACGTAACACTGGGGCCCGTGGCTGCTCTGCCCGAAAGTTGTCGGCGGCCCTGAGTGGGGGCCTTAGCCCCAAATGGCGTTTCTGTTGCAAGTCCAGAAATAAAAGAAAATTTATTCGTGGGGAAACGAAACTTTCACGAAAAGAGAGATTTATTGAGGAGTTGATGTCCCGAAAGAAAATTAAGTTTAACCGACGATTACTTACGAAAATGGAGACTAAACCTTTTCAACCATTTCAACCTTGTGAGGCAGTAATTTAAACATAAAAAAAAACTTGCTTCGTGACATTAAAAGTTACCCAATTTAAATCATTCACAATGTTAGTCCAATCTGCGCACTAAATGAAGATGCCCCTAAGATTACTTGACATGCGGTAACAAACCACTTCGTAGGGGCGTCAAGGTCGATCCTACAATAGATAAATAAAAACATAGTGAATATTCGCTTATTATTATTAATAAAAACACAATATTACTAATAAAAATACATTCAATAATTGCAAAGAATTCGCTGGAGTGCCTCTCAACTCACTTCAGAATTATAGAAATGTGCGAGTCCAATATTTGCTCATCTCGTGAAGAAGTGGATACGAGCTGAATAGGTTCTTCATCAAACTCATACCTGAACCTCGATCACTTGAAGTAGCAGTATAAAAGGTTGTCTTTCAAACTGAAACTTCACTCAGTTGATGAAATATTCCACGACGAACTAAAAGCAGATGTTTTTAGATGTTTAACCTCTTAGAAGGTCTACAAATGTCACCCTAGTGACATAACGACATAAATACTTTAACAATAAATGCATTCTTTCAAATAACTTTTGACAATTCCCAGGCCAATTTAGGTGGTACTTAATAGACTAATGTTTCCACGATGCACACTAAAAAACAGCACACTGCATCAGATAAGAATCATTCCATACTGAAGAAGAATGCGTACCTGATCGCATCGAGTTTAGGCGTCGACGATAAATTGCTGGACAACTGCTGGAATGACAATCTCTTAAGTCTGGACCAAATTGATCACATAAATGTACTCGCTTCATTAATAAGTTTCAATTAAAGTCTATTATTGTGCTCGATAAAAGCATGATTTTATTTAGAAATCATTCAGTTATTCTTGCCATTTCTCGTTGTCAGTCTTCGAAGTCTTCAAGGAAAAGAAATGCTAGATTTGTGGAAGAAATTCTCTCAAATAAAGACATCGATCTGAGAATTTTCTGCCGTTGTATTTACGAGAACAATTCGGAACTGGCAGAAGGTTTCCTGAAAGAAATAGAAAAAACGTCTGTATCGATGATCCATGATTCCGCTTTACAGAAAGAAACGACGAGGTAAGGTTAACCCCACGGTAATGTCTGAAAACAAATTATGCTTTTACCTCCACTAGGGAATAACTTAAATTAATTTCTTTACCACTACTAGCATGGTCTTCAAAGTTTTCGGAGCCAGCAGACGAATGTCGGAGTGCGACAAAAAACAAATTGCAAATCTGGTTTGTCTAAATGCCACAACAGCAGTTCAGCGTGAAATGAAAGAAAATTTAATTTTAGAAGAAGATTTAAGACGCTCGAAAAATGAATTGATTGCCGGTGAAAGGTAATTTTTTAAAATTTTGTTCCAATTAATTTAAACATTAACTAGCTTGTTGGTTTATTTGCGTAAAAATCTTGTATTTATCAATATTTTCCACAAAAGGAGGCTGACAAAAATGTTAAATTGTCTGGACGAGTGCGTGAATAAAAATCCATTTTTAAGGAAAAAAGAAAATCTTGTTGACACCAGAACTACTTCAGATGCGATACTCCAAATGAGAAAATCGTCTTCAATTGAGGTTAACAACGTCAAAAAACATTCGACCATTTTATTGATTCTCAATGTTATGTTGCCATTAATTTGTCGGGCACCGAATGTTCGTGACATCGTGCTTAATTGAGGGTAATTTGTCTTGTGAATCATCCTCTCCGAATCGATGAAAAATTATTTGAGAGGCCTGTTTGTTTTACACGCTCATTTGCCGGTGTCGCAGTCGAATAGTTTCTCAACAAATTCATTCTTACAACTCAATTCTTCACATCATCAGAGACGTTATTTTCGGTTGTTTAAAGGGGGCGTTCAAACTTTTGAAAATTCTTCTGATACAATCAGCGAACTTTTTTCATGCTTTTTTTTTCAATTTCGTAAATTCCGGAGTTAAGGCATATCTTGTTTCAAAACTGGGGAAATCCACCCACCCCAAACGACGTCATGGGGTGACAAAGGCTTTGTTCAACTTTCCGAAAGTTTCCCCCGAATTAGTTGACGAATGAGGTTATTTTGTTGTCAGTCACAAAAGTCAGGGAAGTTGATTGTTTGACTGATGAATCAAATCTGTCCCCTCCAAATAATGTCACTTTTCCCCAAATTTTCTCAAATGGATCTTAAAGTCCATTTGTAGGAAATGTAACCAAATATGAATTCATGACAAAATAAAAATACAAACGTATTTCTTTCGAACTAAAACTAAAAGCTGCAAAATGATGATAAACGACTTAGGATTGAATTTTCAAAATGAAAAGTAATGAATTTAATTTTTAAATTCCGTAACGATGAAAATTAAAAATTGATTCGCATTCAGAAACACGAGCCGTCGAAGGAAATGGTCGACAAGATCAACTGCTTAATAGACTCATACAACAACTCATTCTACGGCCGGAAACATTCTGCTATGGTTGGAAAATGTATTCAATCAATGTTTTCAATCAATGTATTCAACCAATGTTTTCAATCAATATATTCAATCAATGTTTTCAATCAATGTTTTCAATCACGATCATTTTGATGATTTTGATTTTCCTGCATAAAACCATTAAAGTTTTTGAATTCGGAAAATTCACCATTTCCGTTTTTGATATTACTCAGGTGTAATGAATGCCTTGACTTGTACTACACACAAGGATACATCGCAACAATAATAACGACAATAGCAACAACAACGATAACAATCATTTGTAGTTGTTCACTCGAGCGTCGTGCGACGACAAAGAGATGACACAATGACACGACGGGGCTTGAAAGCAACTTCATGTCAAGAGGAGCCATTCGGCATTTGTGTGGTGAAGTTATTTATGTGCTGTTTGAGGAAATGAAGTTCAGAGACAAAAAAATATTTCAAGCGGCTGTTACCTTCTAAAGAGATAAATAACATTGAATAAAAAGATATTATGTCCTTTAGGGAGTCTGTCTAAATGATACTATTACTAATTAACTACTAACATGTTACTAACCACCACAACACAACAACAACAACGACGACGACGACGACAACAACTAATAATGAAATAAACATCAAAAGTAATAATCACCAAATTATGGATAAAAAAAACTCGGCCATTCATTCCTTAATAACACTGCAGACTTGATTGATTGATTCCTTTATGACCACCTGTTTCACAGGTAGAACGACTCTGACTTTCGATATGGACTGCTTTAGAAGGGACTTGTGTTTGAAGAAAATACGATCAATTTGATTCTGATCTTGTGATCTTAATTCACTAATATATAATAAATATATTACATAATAACAATAAATGTAATAATGTAATATAATATAATAATAATAATTCATTATATTATATATAATTATTAATTATTATATAATATAATAATAATAATAATAATAATAATTCATTATATTATATATAATTATTAATTATTATATAATATAATAATAATAATAATAATAATTCATTATATTATATATATTTAATAATAATTTTTTAATATTAATAATATTAATAATTATATTATATATAATTAATAATAATTCATTATATTATATATAATTATTGTTTATTGTTTATTATATATAATTATTATATTAATAATATTAATAATTATATTATATATAATTAATAATAATTCATTATATTATATATAATTATTGTTTATATAATTAATGTTATATATAATTAATATATAATTATTATTATTATTATTCATTATATTATATATAATTAATATATAATTATTATTATTATTATTCATTATATTATATATAATTAATAATAATCTTTTAATATTAACAATAATTATATATAATATAATGAATTATTATTATTATATTATATAATAATTAATAATTATATATTTTATATATGATATAATATAATATAAAATATTTATTATTAATTATTAATTATATAATTATTAGTTATATAATGAATTATTATTAACTGAATTAATAATAATTCATTATATTATATATATTATATTCATTATTATTATATTTAATAATAAATATTTAATAGTTATTATTATATTATATACACTTGTTATTAATAATTATTCTTAATTATTATTATTATATTTATTATTGCAATCGTCCTTTCGGATTCGTTCGATATTAATTTGGTATTAATTTGATATTAATTTGGCTGTGCATTCGTCAAGCATGCTATTAACCCTATTCCAAATCAAAATGACCATATTGTCCGACAGTAGTTTCGAATTAACTGTTAATTATTGAATAATTTTTATAATAATAACAATAATAATAAGTAAATTTATCAATTAACTGATAAATTCATATTTAACTCATAATATACAAAGCTTATTACATACAAATAATCTTCACCTCAAAGGTAATAAAAGAAGCGTCTGAACAGGCTGATAAAGAAGCCGCCATTCTCAAAGACAAAGCAAAATTCGTCGGCTGTAATCTGACCTCAACAACATCATCACCCTCAAAGGTCATCGCGAGCGATCACGATGGGAGGTCATACACCACATCGGTGACCATCGATGGAGGAAATCTTCCAGAGAGTTCCCGCGGAAGCATTGACAGGGAGACAAAGTCGTCTGCCACTGATTTGGCTCTTTGTCAATTTGTGTCCAATCTATCTCTCAAGATGGACGACGACGACGATAATGTCGAACCTCTTGAGCCACAAGATCCATTTTGTCATGGCTGCCTACAGAAATCATCTGGTGAAGCAAATACCACTTTTTGGCGAAAATTCCTTCCAGAGGAGACCGCGGTCACTGGAAGAGAATTCATGGGATGCTCAGTTCAGTCCATTCACGATGAATGCGAGACCTGGAACATGCTTTCCAGCCAAATCTCAAATGCCCATTTCAGAGGCAATTTAAACTGAAATGGAAGCAGAAATAATAATATTATTATATTCAATATGATAAATATAAATAAATAAATTATAATAATGATAACCATAATAATATTAATAATAATTATATTAATAATAATAATATTTATAATAATAATTATTATATTATTAGTAATGGTAATAATGATATAAATAATAGTAACAATAATAATAATAACAGTTCATTTGAAAGTAAGAGTTATTCAATCCGATCAGATTACTGAGACTTTAACCAAGCACTGACCTGTCTACAAGTGATCGCTGAAAAATACACGAGAATAGGACTCAGTTTTTATTATAAATCCCTCGGGTCCAACAGTTGGGCGAGTGATTTATTTAACAACACGTCGGCTCCCCACGATGTGAGACCTTGAAAGAAATGAGGCAAATGAGGATGAGTAGAATTGATGCATGACCGACATCCAGAGTTTAAGAAAGTGGAGACATTCTTTTTGGCCGTTGTGTTTTTTGAGCCGGCAATTCATTTTATTTATTTATTTATTTTTTTTTGAGGAATTACCCGGACAAACATCTGTCTCAACACGTTGTACTGAACACGTGTTCGTGAACGTTTTGGAAATGTTTAACGCTTTATTAAACGTGCTTCTATTGAATTATGCAACGAATAATTATAGTCGTAGATATTATGACATAATATAATAAAATACATCCCGTAATTATTACAATAATAATAAGTAATACGTTCCATAATTGTTATGAATAATAATAATAATAATAATAATAATAATAATAATAATAATAATAACGCAATAACAATAACGTAAACATAATGAAACGCTTACAAATGTTATGAATGACGCGTGTTATTGTAAATACTTTGTTGCGGATGAGAAGCAAGACGAAACTGAAAACATTAAGGAAGCACTTTAGTTTCTCAAGAAGTTGTTGTTGGTGGTGTTGTTGTTGTTGTTGTTGTTGTTGTTGTTGTTGTTGTTGTTGTTGTTGTTGTTGTTGTTGTTGTTGTTGTTGTTGTTGCTGCTGCTGCTGCTGCTGTANGTTGTTGTTGTTGTTTGGTGTTGTTGTTGTTGTTGTTGTTGTTGTTGTTGTTGTTGTTGTTGTTGTTGTTGTTGTTGTTGTTGTTGTTGTTGTTGTTGTTGCTGCTGCTGCTGCTGCTGTAAGCGAAAGGCTACTATAGTATTAATGCTCTCACTCTATTATTTACTCGGCATAAATACTACAATTTCGTGAATTTACAATATAAAGATTTTAATATATTTATTCCTCTCGTATTATTCAACAGTATATCTAACAAACAACAATAACAAGGTCACCTTTCACAACACTTATTGACAAGTATCTTGTAATCAATGCGATATTATAAGATTTATGTTGTTGTTGTCGAAAGAGTCCTTTTTAAGCTAAGCTTTATTTTTGTACCCAGATGAGAACAACTTTGTTTTGAATAATCGTAGCAGTCGATATTCACTCCTCAAGAAGTCATGTTGTCATGTCAGACGTTTAAAATGTTCTTCAGCAAATGTCACATCAGCATTTAGGAATAAATAATAATAATAATAATGATGATGATGATGATAATAATATTAATAATAATAATAATAATAATAATAATAATAATAACATGAATGCCTAGTAAACCAATTTCTGTTGTCGATTCATCCAACAAAAGCTAGAATATATAAACTATATGTCATATTATTATATGGAATAATCCTGTCGTACAAGATAAGTTTCGCAGTAGCTTATGTTGGATTGGAACAGCTTGTTACTTAGGACGTAACACTCGCTGTTGTTGTTGCTGTTGTTGTTGTTGTTGTTGTTGTTGATCGATTGTCCTTGCTTCGTGAATGTTTTTGTTTTCGTATATTTCTGACGAAAAAATAAGGCACTACCGCACTTTGTCAGTCGGCTGCTTTATTTCTAAAGACCATTAAATGTGCTGTTCTTCTTTTGTGGTGAATTTTTAGGTTTAAATTTTAAGATTATTTTCTCGTTTATTTGTGCACGGAAGTCATCTGAGGCGGGGAGACAGGCCCCTTGATTCTTGCTGCCCCCTTGGACTGGAAAAT
Source organism: Hirudo medicinalis (assembly GCA_011800805.1). Lineage (NCBI taxonomy): Eukaryota > Metazoa > Annelida > Clitellata > Hirudinida > Hirudinidae > Hirudo > Hirudo medicinalis. Next base: position 40,895 of record MPNW01000733.1, on the reverse strand, counting down.
ATGGTGGGATTGCGAGGGTTTGCCAACCCCACACGAAAAAAGTTGAAATATATTAATTTGCAAAATGCACGTTTAAAAACTCTCATTAATGTCACTCACAGTAGCAACGATCCTCGAATCATTTCGGCTGAATATTTCATTTAAATGAATGTCAAACTACAATCACATTAAGGCCTAACGGGCCATTTATTAATTCGATCTTTTGTTGTCGGTAAACATCATCCACAGCTTTTTTTTCGAAGCTCTGGCCTCATCGATATTAGTCATGCCAATCTTACATTTATTCTCAGCCCACTTGTACGCTCGAGTATTCGTTGCATCCTGGATTGTTTCTGACATTCTTTTCGCGATCACATATTCACCTTGACCGACATACCTGAAACACTTTTACGTTTCAGTTGTACACGGTTAGGTTCGTCGGACGATCAAGCCATCTCTCATGTTCCACTTCATGGTAGCCGTAGGCATGAGAAAACTCGATTCTCATAAAACCAGACCGTTGTTTTCCAACTTCATTTGCGATGAAAATAACAACAAAGACAAGAAAGAAATGATTTTTTCAGCCGCCACTCGATGATTCATAGAAAAATAATTGAAAGAAATGAAATTAGTACGCGATATTTTAACAAAAAAATACGAAATGAAATTGTTACAACGCTATTTACAAAAATCACAACTTCATCAGTCCAGCAACGGTTTCATCATCGTCTGCAGATGAAAACTCTCCGTGAGACATTTTAGCTTTTCAAATTTCTTCTGGAAGTGTTGGATAATTGTGCGGAATGAAATACCTTCTTCCAATTCCACATGGATTTAATCCAGTTGAAGGAGAGGCTGTTGATGGCGAGAAATGTACGCGAGAATTGCCTTCCGTCTTTCGCCACCGCCGCAATCGTCGCCTTCATCATCGTCGTCGTCATCATCACCGCCACCATCATCGCCATCATCACCGCCTTCACCATCACCATCATCATCATCATCATCGTTGACTTAAATTGTTTAAGTCAATGGCAAACAGTTTTCTTGCTGAAAACTCATAAAACATTGCAAATATATTGAGCTGTTTTTTTATGATGTCTTTTTCCATCATTATCACGATCATCACAGACGAAACCATGCATATCACTACCATCATCATCGTCGTCGTCATCATCAACAAACGTCGTCTCAAGCTCAATACCTAGCTTGGGTGTATTCAAAAGGCTAACTCGAAAACCTTTCTATGTCGCTCATCACCTGTACACAAATGTATTACGTAATATAAAGGCAGTTCGTATGATACCATGCGAATAATAATATTAATAATAATAATAATAATAATAATGACGAATATAAATAAATAATGAAAATTTATAGCCATGTCTCACGTTTATAAAACATGTGTTGCAATTGATTAAGAGCTTAGTTTCCGATTCGATCTGTCGATTAAGGAGCGTAACAATATTATTATGCGTAATAATAATAACAATAATGATAATGATGATAATAATAATTATGATAAATTTTTTTTAGCCAATTAGCATCAATTTCATGTTAACTAACGCATAATATGACTGAGTGCAAATAATAACTTGAAGATAATTGGGAATTCCAAATAAAACAATGCATTTCCAATTAATTATTAATTATAAAAGCGAATTAATTATTATATGCGAAGATGACCTCAAAGTAACAATGAAAAATACTCAAGATAGTTCAAAGTGAGGTGACGAATTTCAGCTAGCGCATGTTATGAGTGATTGACACTGGCTGAGTGGCACTCCAAGTAAATAATCTGGTTGGTGATTTGGTAAGCTGTGGAATGGTCAAGTTTAGGTAATAATAATAATAATAATAATCATCATCATCATCGTCGTCATCATCTTCATCATTACCATCACCGTCATCAGCGAAATCATCGTGGCAAAGGCACTTTTATAACCAAGTTTTCAACTCGTTAAACATCAAAGTTATTACCAATGATTGCATCATCACGATCATCATCATCATCATCATCGTCGTCGTCGTCGTCGTCGTTATTATTATTATTATTTACATGAACGGAAAAGTTTAATTTACCAGCAGATAAAGTAAATTGATGCATTTTGTTGTTTCACTAACTTAAAAACTTTCATCATCAGTATTGATCTTCTTTTATTCACCAGAAACATGGAAGACAAGCACTTTTCGAGTGACTACAAGCACCAGCCTGCCTTTGCCTTCCTGCCCTTCGGTTATGGACGCCGAATGTGCATCGGGCGAAGGTTCGCTGAACAGCAGATGACGTTGGCTCTGATAAAGGTCTCAAGGAAAATGTTGAAACACCAACGCTATGCGCTATTATTATTTATTTTAATTGTTGATGTAATATATTGTCATATAAGAACTAAATAGACTTATAAAATAAATAAGAATAATTACTCAATAAACTTATCATCATAATCGTCATCGTCAAGTCCCTTACTCACTCACCAAAGCAAGGAAAGCCAAAAACAAAGAGAATATTCATAGACCAATAGTCGAAAGCGTCATCAAAATTCATGGGGATTGAGTTACCTGTTTCATTATGGGATTCACACCTTTATTGTTCAACTCCTCAGGTGCTGCAACACTACAGGTTGGAGACGAAGACACAAGAGCTCGGCATGCTCAACAGGATTTTCTCCATGCCCGATCAAGACATTCAAATGGATTTCATAACCTTGACTCGCTAATGTTTCGTGCTTCGTCCTTCTTTGCCCAATCATGGTTTTGTTGTCGTTGTTGAAAGAATATTTTTATGTATAAATAAATCAAAATATATGTTAATACTGTTGTTGATGTTCTTAACGTCAGTCTCTCGTGGGGTAGTCTTTACTATGGACAGTTATTAGTTTGCTATCGTCATCATCATCATCATCATCATCATCATAATCATCGTTGTCGTCGTCGTCATCGTCATCGTCATCGTCATCATCATCAGCAGCAGCAGCAGCAGCAGGAGTAGTAGTAGTAGTAGTAGTAGTAGTAGTAGTAGTAGTAGTAGTAGTAGTAGTAGTAGTAGTAGTAGTAGTAGTAGTAGTAGTAGTAGTAGTAGTAGTAGTAGTAGTAGTAGTAGTAGTAGTAGNCAAGTTTTCAACTCGTTAAACATCAAAGTTATTACCAATGATGCATCATCACGTCATCATCATCATCATCTCGTCGTCGTCGTCGTCGTCGTCGTCATCATCATCATCATCATCATCATCATCATCATCACGATCATCATCATCAAGCTTACCAATCAACTCCGTTCGACTAACAAAAACTATTTTGCTGACATTTTTAGCGTCCAAAATAGTCCAGCTTTTATGCACAAGATGGCTAAAATATAGACGATCGTAGACTTTTCTGTCTCGGGCAGAGATCCTGGACGCACGATTGTATTTAGAAGCAAAACAAAATAATTACATTCGGGATTAAAATATTATTCATGTTATACTAATAATATTAATATTTTTACATTTGCATCATAAACTTTGATCGCTAAAAACATGATGCAATAATTCCAATAGAAAGCCCTTGTTATGTCTTCAATTAGCTGCTTATATCTTCAGCTGATCTTTCGTAGTCTTTTGTTGTTGTCCTGGCAACCATTGTTGTTGTTGTCGTCGACATCATGATCATCATCACAATCATTAATCGTACATCGTCGTCGTCATCACCATCATCACCATCATCATCATCATCATCATCATCATCATCATCATCATCATCATCATCATCATCATCATCATCATCATCATCATCTATCTTCCTCCTCCTCCTCCTCTTCATCATGATCATCATCATCTTTAAAAAACCGAGTGTATTTGCACATCGATTTTGTAGTTAGAAAATCGACGGCAGATAAACTCTTGACGTCCTTGTACGTCGAACGTCGTGTGAATGAATTAGGATCTTATTCGGATCTTTGGTCATCTGCATTCGTCTTTGTGACCCTTCTCCCAGGATTCGGCCTGAATGTGAAAGAGGCGTTTGTCATTATTGTTGCTTGTTGTTGTTGTTGTAATTATAAGCTGTTACTGGTTTTAATGACTGCGCATGACATTAGCAGCGCCAAGACGACGAGCCTTGCTGTAATTATAATAATAACAAAAGTGATTAATAATAATGATGATAATAATCATATTAATAATAACAATAATATTAATAATAATAATAATAATAATAATAATAATAACAAATAATAATAATATAATTATAATTCATTGTAATGACAGTAATAAATAAGTTTAATATAATGAAAAAATAAGTCTTCACCTGGCAATCCTTACAGCAGTAGGAAACCTTTTTGCAAGTTGAGCAAATAAAATGGGCAGGTTTGTAACAATTGAAACAGTAATGCTCTTCGACCAAATTATTCGGCATTCCTATCGCATCCCGAGAGGAACCGACACCCCCCATGGGTATGTGGGGTGACGAAGAGGGGCCTCCCCTCAGTGGAATGTTACGGAGATCAATCCCGGATGCTAAGCCAGGTCTAAAATTATGTTCATAAACTCTGGAAGTGGTAGGCTCGTTAAGGGGCTTGGGGTGTCCGGAAAGTCTATCCCCGTGCACTAAGGACGGATCGAATCTCCCCGTGGGTTGCCTGTAATACCAATAACTTTCGGCTTCGTTTTGGTAGGACTTGAGAAGGGGATGGTCGTGTTTAGAAACCTCAGCAAGATGCTTGGGAACCATGGAATGTTTGGCATGATATTGCTGTTGATCCATGGGCTCCTGACGCCTCTTAATAGGTACGTTACTAAATCCAGTGGGAGATAGGCCATCTTTAGGGGAAACTCCAGGCAGATTTTGGAACCCCCTTACCTCGTGTGGATAGTTGGTAGCCTGGCTTTTATAACGGGATGGTGATTGCTGGTAGGTGGACGTTTGTGCCTGCGGAACGAGGGGTTTGACGTAAGCTTGAGGCTCGTGAGGGTCCTGCCCAGTGGCGCTGCTTAGTTGGTGGACAAGTTGAGAATTTTGAGGATGCACTGGAATGGGATACTTGAGGCCTTTTTGTTGATGGTGTCGTCGTAATTCGAGTTGTTGAAGTTGGAGATCATGGAATCTCTGTGAGTTGGGAGGCCTAAGTGGTGGAGGGGAGTACGGTCGAATGGGTGGTTGGACCCCATAGGCATGCTGTTGCATTTGCTGATAGTTAAGTTGCATGTTTTGAGGACGAGATTGCGATTGTTGCTGCAATTGTGTGTAGTAGGAAAGTTGCGAACCGTCGGAAGAATTATCGCCTGGATATTGTCGTTTGGAATGGCCATCGAGTTGTGGTACGGATTTTCTCAAAGTCTGATCGACCATTACAAACTTTTCCACACCGTTTGCCAGGGTGTTTCCAATTTTGAGGTCCGCCATGTTCTGAAAAGAAGTGAAACATCGATTGTATGAAACAGATGGTCGGGATTATTCAAGGCGTTCGCATTGATTCGTTTCATCAGATCTTAAATTTATTAAGACATTCTCCTTGATTAAAATGCAGTACTCTTTGTTTCTTTAACGATTCATCTCTTCGTTGAATAATGACGATCAAAAATATGTTTAATGCGAAAGAATTTATAATATCGTCTTATTTCATAATTCTGTTCTCCTTATCAGTTATTGAACAACGTTTCGTGTAAACATTGAAATTGTAAGCTAATTATCGGAAAAAATGTAAAGTACGTTTGCAGCGTCACAAGCAAAAGGAGTAATAATAACCATATGATCTATTTCTGCTCTCGAATATGGCTTGGAATGTTTGTGACCGGTCGGAGGCGAGATATGTCTTGTTCTGACTGGAGACGAGGATCTTCTGGACCTTTGCAGTTGTTCCAGCTGCTGTTGTTGTCGCAGTAGCAGCTGCTGCACTTGCGGTTGTTGCTGCTGTTGGAGATGCAACATTTTTTGCTGCGATTGCTGTTTAGGATGCTGAAACTGCTGATGTTGACGCTGATGTTGTTGTACTGAAGAATGGTGGGTGGGAGATGGCTGGGGAAGTGGAGGAGGGATGCCCATGGCAGTTTGCTGCATGGTGGATTGATGGTGGCGATAATACTGAGCTGGAGAAGGCTGCGATCTGCCGGAATGTTCTTTCTGCAGGATGTCTGTGGAATGTCTCAACGGATAAGAAGAAGCTTGTTCCTCCCAGGGTGCTACAACCTGGGAAAGTGGAGAGGTGGACTTAGTCGTAGCTTTGGATCGCTGCAGACCAGCTTCTTCCAGGCTTTTTCTTACTTCAGACGAACATTTCCCTTGCTGTGAATTGGCAGTTTTGGATGAATTGCCACGTTCCAAGCCTTTGGAGGTCAGCTTCGAACTGCTGAGGTCGATGGAGTCCGAAACCCCTCCTTCTTTGTCTGCATTTTGGAGCTCTTTTTTGATTGTGTCGTCTGAGAAGAATTTAGAAGTATTTCTCATATCATCAATGAAGCTCTTATGAAGCACACTTATGTTTTTGGAAAAGCTTTACGTTAAGGTCGGAACAGAATTAACCATTCCTTTAAAGACAAATATTTATGCCAATTATAGTGGATATTATAGTATAATAGTTATTGCTAGTACATTATATTACGTAATAATACATAACAAGAATTTATTGCTACGTCATCTCCATATAAGCATAGGCTTACCCAAGTGAGCGTTGAATTTTTCCGAGTCGAGGTTCAGCATTTCCGGTTTCCCCTCCATGGCCTTTGTAGTTTGACTCATCATCATCATCATCATCATCATGCTGCTCTTGGAGATGAGTTCATCATCGTTGACAGGACCGGCTTTTGCAGAAGCTCGTGTGTCGTGTTTATCGGACAAATAGGTCTGACTTTGTTCATCCGCAGCAAGTTTTGAAGACGGTCTCTCGAATGTTGAAGACTGAGGAGGGGATGAGAAGGATGATGCAACCGGTTTGGATTTCATTGATAGATTCAAGAGGTGCTCTTCACAGTAAGTCTCGCATTCCTTGAGAACGAGTGGATTTGGCCGATCATCGTTTAACTTTTCTGCTGAGTCCGTCGAGATTACTAGCGCCTGGTTCAGTGGACATTCTTTCTTGGTTGATAAATCTGAGTACGAATTGTCAGATGCGTTCGGAGAAATTTCGTTTCTGTCCATTTTCGAAACTTTACTGAAATTTAAGGCCACTAAAGGAGTGTTTGCCGAACGGGACCTGATTTCTATCATCGGCGAAAAGCTTGCCTCCATTTTCGGATGCAAAAGATCGCCGCACGAATTGGGTCTTTCGCTCGACAACCTCAAGACGACCGGATGTTTCTTGTCGTCTGCATCGTCAGTCATCGGATGTTTGATCTTTTCTGCTGGGGAAATGGGCACAGTTTTCTCGATTGTATCCTCCGAATGTTTTATGGAATCATCTTTCTCGTCCGCATCTTCCGTTTGTTTCACATCAAATTCTTCTGTTGCGGTCAGTGAAGCATCACTGATCGATTCAAACTTTTTGTCAGTTGCGTCATACGGTTCGACTTCGTCGAATTTGGGGACTGATTTGTTTTCCACTTGTTCGATCGTGACAGGGTTGATGTCTGGCTTCTCTTCGTAGTTCTTATCATCCGTCCATTCAGGAAAGTGTGAGGGGGCGTCTGGAGCAACCGCGGGTTCATTAACATTTTGAATTTCAGCTTCGGAAAGCTGCTGAAGGCCTGGTGAACTGGGCATGGATGGCTTATTTTGAATGTGGAGCTCGTCTAAATTACTCTGAGACTTACTGATACTCGCATATTGCTCAGGTCGACCTACCAAAGAACTTTGATTTTCTGAGAAGTCGTGGTCGCCTCTGTGATAGTGCACCTTCAAGTTCAACGGGGTTGATAGATCGAGAACGTGGGTGCCGTGGTTGACTTCTGCAGGCCCTAAGACCTCTGAACTTCGACATTGAACTTCAGCTTCCTTCGCTTGACCCTGAGAAACATTGGCCAGGGGTTTCATAGATAAGTCAAGCGCAAGTTTTGAACTTTGGTCTTCCTTCTCAGAGTCTGTCGAAGATTCTTTCATTTCTTGGGCTGGCAATCTCGTTGGCTCCGAGATGGTAAGTTGGACCGAACTTATGGAAGGACTGTTTCGCAGCGGTTGAGTTTGCTTCTGCTTGGGAGAGAATAATTCTTGTAGAAGATTGTGCCCGGAATCTTTGATGGGCTCGAAATGTTTCATTCCTTGGTGCGCCTTTGGTGTTTTGATGCTGGCATTAGTGATGATGACGTCAGGAGATGATGATATTCCGGTCGGTGAAGCTGATCGATTTTGCTTATCGCTCAGATGGAGTTTGTCTGAGGTTGGTAAGGTGTGCTGGAGAAGGATCTGAGGAGATTTATAATTTGGAGTTAGCTTTTGGCCGGCCCACTGTTCCAAAAACTCTTTATGAACTGAGTAACACATTTTCAACGTCTGAGAAGTCAATGGTTTAGCCATGGTAAGATCTTTAATGTAAGTTACATCAGAACAGCGATTTGATGACATTTTCAAACCATTAAGACGTCCATCGTTAAATGATTGCTCAGTCTGATTGGCCAAGGGAAAATCAAGACCAATGTCATCCAAAGCAACGGGCATCGATTTCCGCGGAGGTATACCACCTGGCAGGTGAGCTGCCTCCAGGTGAGAATGATTGGATTCGTCAGGTCTGACAGAAGACGACTGAGGCAGATAGTCCATCCTTCCATCCCTCGGCAGTCTCTCGTGGGGAGCTTGAAAATCAGGGGGAAAAAATCGACGACTTCCGTATTTATGAGCAAGACTGGCCATGTGATCCAACCTCAAATTTACGTCCTCGGGTGGAAAGCTGCTCATGCCAACGACAGGTAGGAAAGGAGGGGGAGATGTCAAACCGGATTTGCTAAGAAGCTTCGTGGCGTGAACGGAGGGAGGTGACGGAATTGGAATCGGTATTTTACCGGTCCTTGGTTGACCGTGGGTAGGTTGACCCGTTGACAATTTGTTCTGCATGTTCAGCAGTACGATCATCTCTCGCTTCAGTTTTTCCTTCTCCATGTCGAGTTTTATCATTTCTCTTTGTTTAGCATCAGAAATCTGTTTCACTCTTACGTAATTGTCAAACTTCTGCCTGTACTCGTGCAACAAGATTGGATCAGAAAATTCAAAACTCGGAGACATGGTTCGAAACTTAGTCTGACCGTCCGTCATTTTTCTTAACATCGGATCAGCTTGGTCGAAGGGTAACTCATTCAAGTGATTCTGGTAATAAGGACCGTAGAGTCTTTCCCTTGGAAAGCTCTTGGTAAAACTTGGCCTTACGATCATTTGATCGGCAGGATTATCAGACGTCAGATCTATGAGATTGGAAGGTTCTGGAGCTTTTTGTGTCGTGGTGGCTGGCGGAGGGTTCGATGTCGAAGAAGAATCGACCGAATAAATTCCATTGGTGGCACCAATTTCTGGTTTATCGGCCAAATTCTGGACATCATCCAAACCTGAGTCTCGCTTCGTCGATTTCGTTGAACCTTTGCCCTCTTTTTGAGAGGCCGGCGTGAGATCATTTTGCTGTGGATATTTTGATAAGTTCCTGGCAAAAGCATGCTTGGCAGACGGTAAAAGCTCATCCAAGTGATCCTCAAACTGGTCAGAAGATGAAGTTTTAGGTTTTTTCTCTTGTCTCTGACTCTCATTTTCACTCATTTTGGACCTCTTCTCACACTGCCCCTCTGCCATCGAGACGCTAGGTAAAGCACCGACTCCCGGTTCAATTCCTGTCGTAGACTTCGGCGTCGATGGAACATCCACTTCTAGAATAGTTGAATCGGTTTTGTAGTTTTGCTGGATTTTATGTTCGAGCCAGTTAAATTTGGGACCGAGTTCTCTTGAAAGAGCAAAACTCTCCTTCAGATCTTCGGCTCCATCTTCGCTGACCTTTTTCCTTTTCCTGCCGACTCTCCCTGGAAAGAAAACCTTTCCACCATGATTGATGCCCGTGCAGAAGCATTAGTAAAATAATTGATTACTTAGTAATTATTAGCAACATAATTGATTACTTATTTCGTAAGAGCGACCTACGATCGAAAGAAATGAACGCTGCCTCCATGCAATTCATCATCATTACGACATGTCATGCATCTTAAATGGATGTCCACTGAATGATTGATAAGTAGAAGTTTTTTGGGGTTATTTTATCAAATTTTAATTTTGATCGGAAATCATGTTATCATCATCACCACCACCACCACTACCACCACCACCGTCATCGTCATCGTCATCGTAATCATCGTCGTCGTCATCACCACCACCATCATCATCATCACCACCGTCATTATCGTCATCATAGTTCATTTGATGTCGACCTTGGCTAATGCACGTTCATTGTGGTCATCAGTTTATTGTGGTTGACTGACAACTTAGTGACCTTTATATATTAACACAAAAGAGTTTACAAAAGACATTTCTTTCAAATTCCTCCAAGAAGTTATTTATGAAACTTTCAGCGGAACTTTCGAACCTCCTCCTCATCTCGAGAGTGGTCGAGTGAGTTTTTGTGTTGATAAACTTTTTAGAGACAAAAAAGAAAAGTGGACCCAAACAATGGCTTGCGTAACCACTCGCGTCCTCGACTTGACCGCTGGCAAATGTCGTTATAAAGTGCTTCCTTTTCCTGAGAATCGAGAGTGCCAACTTATTATAACTTCAGTTCCCTGACATACCCCTGACACATCGTCGCCAAAACGACTCCGCTTCCTCCACAATTGGCTTCCTTAGAATCCACGACGAACCTCGGAGGAGAATGGTTGAAAATCTTGCATCGATAAACTGAAGAGTGATTGATGGATGAAAAGGAAACGAAACTGAAAGAAAGAAGAGAGACGCGTGCAAAGATGTGATCAGAATGACTGGGATTATCTTTATCGATCCTGCAGTCGAGTGATGGATTCCTTGGAAATTTATAAGCTGGAGACGAAATTTTTTTTTTTTTTGGAATAAATTTTCTCAAATTTCTATTTTTTAAAGTTGCAGAACTGTTTGTTGCCGACTTTTTCTTTGCTTTTAAGTAGGTAAATAATAATAAAAATAATAATAATAATAATAACGATAATAACAATAACAATAATAATAATAATAATAATAATAATAATAATAATAATAACAATAATAATAACAATAACAACATCAACAACAACAATAATAATAATAAATTCACTAGTTTAATATTTTGAATTTAATGCACAGCTTGAATAATAAAAATAAAATTAATATTAGAAATAATAATAGTATTATCGATATTATATTATATAATAATAATAATGTAGTAGTAATNTAAAATTAATATTAGAAATAATAATAGTATTATCGATATTATATTATATAATAATAATAATGTAGTAGTAATAATAACAATAATAATATTAATTACAATAATAATATTAATTACAATAATAATATTAATTACAATAATAATATTAATTACAATAATAATATTAATTACAATAATAACAATCAGATTACGAAAGTGGTGAATCATTTCGTCAAATAACTTTGGACTTAAAAAGAAAAGCCAAGCACTCGATTGACAGCAAGCAACGTACTTTGAACGGGAAAATATTTATTTTCAGTTCGACAACCACCTTGAACGTCGAGAGTTGGAAGGGTTGAGTTTTAAGTATTTGAGAGTATTAAGCGCAAGAAATCATTTTGAGTTGGGAGTCAGTTTTCAATCTCATTACGAGAGATGATTGCTGTTGTTGCTGTTATTGTTGTTGCTGTTGTTGTTGTTGCTGCTGCTGTTGTTGTTGTTGTTGTTGTTGTTGTTGTTGCTGCTGCTGCTGCTGCTGTTGTTGCTGTTGTTGTTTTGGCAGTGGTGGAAAAATCATTAATTACGCCATCTAATCAAAGACTTTGGATAAAAATAATTCTCTTTTTTTTATTTGACTTATCGACTGAAAATAAGACTTCAAGATTTAAGAAAAAGAAGAAGATGATGATGAGACTTTGTCATTTCATTCCTGGTTCCATCCTCATCCTGACTTTCGTACAGGTGCTTCGCGACTTTGTACCGGTGCCTTCGACTGTGGAAGAGATGGATGAAATTTATTTGAATAGGACGCTTTTTATGTGTTTGGAAAACGCATGGAAATACGATGGAAGCAGACAAAAGGAATGAATTTAGGGAGATAGAAAGATGCCGACCAAATCCATTTTGAGGAGACATTGTGTGTTCTTAATGGGCAGGATTTGCACCTGGATACAGGACTAATTAGTACTCGATTCGATCTGGATGAGTTAAAGTTTACGATATTAAAACTGGAATTTAGAGGTGGTGTCACGCATTTGCTGGAAAATCTAACTTCGTTTAAAGTGGAAAGTACCCGATCTGGATGGCTGTTCTGGGTTGAATGTTTGTTTGTCATGTCGACGACAATTTCAACAAGTCGCAAGTACATCGGTGCACGACGTAATGAACTCTCAAGTAAATATCGAAAACATATTCAAATTTAATTGAGATCAAAATATAATTTAAAAAAATCTCCTTTTAGTTCAAGAGAAAAAAACCCAAAAATCCTTTCGCTGCCAAAAATAATTTCGACTCACGAGGAGAGAAAAACTGAAACCAGATGAAATTTTATGAAAAGTTAAGCTTCTCAATTATTCAGTTTGTCCCCGCATTTCTCGTATTTTTCATGTTTTTATTTCTTATCGATTTCATTCATTTAAATATTTCCTCTATTAGGCGTATTAATATATTAATAATTTATAATAATATATATTAATATAATAATAATATATATTAATATATTAATAATATATAATAATATATTAATATTGTATTTATAACGGAATATTTATTATTGTCGTTTATATTTCTAACTGAACCAAAAGATAGTTGAGACGATGATGTCTAAAAACTGACTGAAATTAACCTGTAATTAAATGGAGTCATGATTAAGACGAATTACATGACGTTACTAATTAAGGTTATTGAACGAATTTAACTATGGACCCATAATGAATTGTGAATTATGAACTTATAATGAATTGTGAATTATGAACTTATAATGAATTGTGAATTATGAACTTATAATGAATTGTGAATTATGGACTCATACTGAATTGTGAATTATGGATTTGTAATGAATTGCGAATTATGGATTTATAATGAATTGTGAAGGTGCAGGTTGGCCGAATGGGTTGCGTTCCTGCATGCGGTCGTAATAGCAACAGTCGTAATGTGTCGTGTTCGCAACCCAGCCTGCATCGCCAGGGAGCGCCCTGGGGTAGGGGCGCTATATAAATGGCAGATCGATTAAAAAGTGCCTTCACATCCCATTCGGATACATAAGGCATTCAAAAGATTGGCTAAATACAATTGTGAATTATGAACTTATAATGAATTGTGAATTATGGATTTATAATGAATTGTGAATTATGAACTTATAATGAATTGTGAATTATG
>MPNW01000733.1:25619-27426 GCA_011800805.1 Hirudo medicinalis | reverse complement strand
AATTGTGAATTATGAACTTATAATGAATTGTGAATTATGGATTTATAATGAATTGTGAATTATGAACTTATAATGAATTGTGAATTATGCTTGGCGATTAAAGTAACAGAAACTTCTAATGACATTGTGCCAATAATTTGCAACATATCGACAAGATCAGCTCAGATATCTTTTACGAATTTAGCACTGATGAACATCTTTTCATTTTGTTAATAATGACATTTTTAATGACAAGATAATAATTAAAATTAAATGAATAATAAAAATAAATAATATTTGCAGCAGAAGTGAATCCAAACCTGGCTCGTTCTTGTCAGCTTTCTTTTCCTGTTCGTTTCCATTGGAATGGGGCATCTTCTCCAGCTTCGAATGCTTCTTCAACTTTTTGACCTTCAGATGGCTGGAGTTGCTATCGCACCTCACCTCCCCAGCATCAACCTCCCTCTCTTTCTTTGCCTCCTCAACGATCAGCCACTCACAGCTCTTGTCATCTTCGCTCAGATCCTTCTTCACTGAGGGTAGTTTTCCATCTGAATGTTCACTCCTGGAGTTCGACTCCTCGTTCTGGTCGTTCGGAGATGAGGCGTGCTTCTGTTTGCCTTTTTGTTTCACTTGCCTCTTTTGCTGCTTTTCTTTGGAATGAATTTCATCATTGACGATCTCGCCTTTGTTGTGCAGACGAGGTGAATTGTTGGAGTCCGAACATTCATCGTTGGCAGGTCTCCCGTTGATGGCGGTCAACAATCCTTTGGCCTTTGCTTCTATGAGGGACAACCTCTTGCAGGTTTTCAACTCGTTCAACTCAGATTCGAAGTAAACTTTATTTCTGTGCCTCAACCAATGCTTCTTCTTGCTATCGTCGTTCAGCTCCGAAGATTCCATCTTTTGGTTTTTCCGCTGCTTCTTCTTGACGCACTCCATCTCCGAAAGGAAGTCCTCGTTGACCCTTTTCCCGCCCAGCTTGAGTATGGAATCCGTCAAACTGAGGCTGTTGATGGAAACGCCCCTGTCCTTATCGTCACCGTTGTGCAAGGCGGTGTCTGCGGTTTTATCGGGTAATTGATGTTGAGAGGTTTTCGTAGGCAGAAGACTGAGGACGGCGAGTCTTCGAGTTTTGAGGTCTTCGTCCGTGGTGTCGTAGGATCCCTCGCTTCCAAGTTCACTCCTGGAGTCGGATTTTTCCTCCTCCTCCTCCTCCTCCTGCTGTTCTTCTTCCAGTTGAAATTCATTCTCAGGTTTCGAGCTCTCCAGTCTGTGCCGCCTGGTTTTGGCGTGTTCTTCTGTGTTGAGGTGGTTGTCGTAATCACAGATGTCCGTTTCATCGCTGTCGTAGTCTCCGTGGTTTTGATTCCATCCTTCCACAGATTCGTCGTCTTCTTTGGCGTTGGAATCATCGTCGTCAGCAACAACAGGGTCCTCTGGGAAACCGGTCCTAGATTTTTTGTGAGATTCGAGTTTTTGTTTCAGATCATTGTTGGAGATGTTGTTGTTGTTGCTGTTTTTGAGGGCGAGAGACTTGAGGTCACCGGTTCGACATTTTGTTGGACTCTTCATCTTCAGCAGCAAATGTTTTTTCTTCTTATTTTTTTGCATGTCGTGTTTGGAGTTTCTTTCAAATTTTTTTAGGAACTTTCTCGTGATATTGGATGAATTTTGTTTGAAACACTTGATCGACTTCGGTGAAATTTTGCTTTTGGCTTTGTTGCGAATTTCAAACATGGAAACATTCTGAGAAGATTTTAATTCTTCGCTCTTCTCGGAATCATATTTTGCTTCATTTTGATGGATTCCTGCATTGGACGTTGTC
>MPNW01000733.1:13119-20619 GCA_011800805.1 Hirudo medicinalis | reverse complement strand
AGGATATTTGTTCACAAAAAGGATTAAACATGCTTTAAATTCAGAAAGAACAAGGAAATCGTAAAATTTACAAAATCCATGTCATGGCCAATTTACCTGCGATAAAGTTGTTTGTGTTGTACGTGAGAAAGACATTTATGGGAAGTAATAATTAATAAATAATAATAATAATAATAATAATAATAAAAATAAAAATAATATTAATAATAATATTAAATAATAATTACAATAAATAGTTATAAATAAATACACGTAGCTTTTTGAATAAGCCTACATTCCAAAGAATTTTTATGTTCTGTCTTCAATAACACTCATTACTGCTAGAATTACTGTAAACATTCGTTTGCATCATGTTTACATTACTGTCTTGACGACAATATTATTATTATAATAATTATTATTATTATTATTATTATTATCATCATCAAAAGTTGATTTCATCATCATCACCACACCATCATCATCGTCATCGTCATCACCAACAACAAGAATTGAAGGCTGCAACAGGTGGAACTGATTGTTTATGACGGAATGTAGTTCCATTTGAATCTGGATTTGCTCTACCTTTCATCTTTTGTCACGGATTAAAAAAAAATATTTTTTTGTTTAATATTCGCCTAATAAATATCAATAATAACAGATATTCTAATCATATCACAACAACAACAACAACGACAACAACAACGACAACGACAACAACAACAAAAACAACAGCAGCAACAACAACAACAACAACAACATTGATAAAACAACAACAACGACGACGACAACAGAAACAACAACAACGACGACGACAACAGAAACAACAACACGACCGAAATGATTGCACTGTAATTCGTTGATCGAAGTTTACGATTTCCTGTTTAAAACCGAGTTTTGGAGCGTCTGTGTGCATGCTCGGACTTGTGTATTTGTGTGCGTGTGCTCTTGTGTACGTGTACTCGTGCTCTTGTGTCCGTGTGCTTGTGCTCTTGTGTCCGTGTGCTCGTGCTCTTGTGTACATGTGCTCGTGCTCTTGTGTACGTGTGCTTGTGCTCTTGTGTACATGTGCTCGTGCTCTTGTGTACGTGTGCTTGTGCTCTTGCGTCCGTGCGAAAGTATGTGATTTGATGTGCGTTTGTTCACTCGGTGTCTGTGAGTAAGAAGAAGGATAAAAGGTGCAGGGAAGTTACTTTCTTCTTTAGTTTTTCTTCCTTTCTTTATTTCTTTGAAATTGAAAAGAAATGAGTTGAAAAATAAATTAGTATTTATCCTCTCGACATTTTCAAAATGTAAAAGGACAATTACTTGCGTACAAATAAAAGTGCACGATATTATTATTATTATCATTGTTATTATTGTTATTATTGACGTTATTATTATTGTTGATGTTGTTATCATCATCATCATCATCATCATTATTGTTATTATTATTATTATTATTATTATTGATATTATTATTATTATTGCTGTTATCATCATCATTATCATCATCGTCATGGTCATTTCGAAGTCATTTTAATGTAATGTGATTATAATGTGGGGTAGTTTTAATGTAAGACCAAATGTGACCTTTTGCATCGATACAAGCGACCTTGAAATAGGACACTACAACATCGGAGATACCATCATGGTATGAGCCTACATACACAAGCATTATACATAAAACCAGATACAAGTACTCCAAAAGCCAATTAACAACGATTGTGTTTCGTTATTATTGCAATTATTAGGAATTATTATTATTATTATTATTACTATTGTTCTTCTTCTTCTTCTTCTTCTTATTATTATTATTATTGTTATTATTATTATTGTTATTATTATTATTGTTATTATTATTATTGTTATTATTATTGTTATTGTTATTATTATTATTATTATTATTATTACTATTATTATTGATGTTTTTATAATTAAGCTAAATAATATTGTAGTCATTATAAATTATTTTTGTTTTTAGAATTAATTAATTCAATAATATCGCATTTTAGTGTCAACAATTTTTATTTATGCCCTCATTAAAATCTACTGCAACGACAACAACGACGATGTTATTATAACAATATTATTAATAATATGTTATTAATAATATTATTATGTATAATATGTATATGCAATAGTAATAATAATAATAATAATAATAATAATAATAGTAATAATATTAATATAATATTAATTAATTAATTTAATTACTCTGACATATCGTTACAACTAATTAACATAATTACACCCTCCACAGACTGCCTCTCCAAATGATCGGTGTCTCTAAAATTGTAATCTTTTGTCAACCTTGAATCGTTCGCTTATGTTCAGGTAGCATTGGCAAGTGTGTTGTAGACATAAAAATGAAGTTCACACAGCTGAGATAGACAGGAAGTGAGAGAGGTCATGGTGGCGATACCTATGTTGGTGAAGATGATGATGGTGATGATCAAGATGATGACGAAGATGATGATGATGATGATGGTGATGATAAAGATGATGACGAAGATGATGATGATGATGATGGTGATAATCATCATGATTGTCATAGGTGATGGTTAAGATGATGACGACGAAGATGATGATTAAGGTGATTACGATGATGATAATGATGGTGATGGTTCTGGTTCAAATTAGAGCGGAAGCCTAGCACAAATCATAAGAGGTGCGTGAACATCGAAGCACACGCACGGATTGATGGTAACACGGTAACAACTTACCGTTACAAATTCATGTCGTCTTTGTTGCACAACGACAACAATGATTACACAACCATGTAACAATAGTTTCATCTCCTTCACAAACAAGATTGGGTTGTCAAATGTTAGCTTATCGAGCATCAAACAATGTTGCAAAATGTTTGACATTCGAATGTCTTTTAAGCGCCAACAACAATCACCACCTTTTACATTTTCTACCTGGCATTCCACCGTTTGTATTTTTTACCTGGCATTCCACCTTTTGCATTTTCTACCTGACATTCTACCGTTTGTATTTTCTACCTGGCATTCCACCTGGTAACCAGAAGTTAATGAAAGAATTACTCGCGTGCTGCAATTGATGGTGATCAACTTCCCAAGAAGGATGGATGTGGTTTAGAAAAAGAGGAAGAAGAATACAAAAATGAGTAAAAACCCTCCGTGAGGTCAATGAGAACAGCTTGAACTTCTGAGTTCATTTCTCGGTTCACTTTTAAATTCAAAACAAGATACTGATGCCGATGTCTGCTCAGGGATCGAATGACCGGAATTTTTGGATTCAATTGTCAGTGAGTTCGGCATCAGGTCCTCAGGTACTCGAAAGAGTTAACAAGGACAAGGTCAAACAGGTTCAGTGAACCCGGTTCACATCGATGGTTTTGGCTAGGATATGGATTAGGATTAGTTCTGTCCGACAAGTACATGTACATATACAGGCACAAGTACAGACAAAAATATAAGTACATGTCTAAATACAGATACGATTGTAAATGCGAGAACAAGTACAAGTAAGGTTTAGCGTAGATACGCATGCACTTACAAGTACAAATGCTTTTGAAAGATGAGGTGAGGATTACGATAGGAAGTTGTACATTACAATGCCAATGTAAAAATGCTGACATTCGAAAGCTGACTAATTCAATCGAAACGAGTTTCTCAACCCGGACACATTGACTGTCGAGTGGTGATCAGTTAAATGAGAATTAATTTAGCACATGGTTGCCGTGGTAACTGGATGGATGGTTATGCTAATTAGGCGAGCTATTGCCATGACAACAGGGCACGTGGTTATGATCTTAATAACCTTGGAGCTGCTTTTTGCCTTGGAGCTGCTCCTCGAATTCATTTGAACAAATGACGACCTTTCATGCGGCCTTGTTAAGAGGAAAGAGGTGCATTGAAAAGTGTTTGTCGTTTAAAATCATGAATAATAATAATAATAACAATAATAATATTAATATTAATAATAATAATAACAATAATAATAATGATAACAACAACAACAATAATAATAATAATAATTTGTTTGTCTCTCGTGTAATCAAGTTGTAGGTGTTCTAATTCGCTGATAAATTGTCTTTAAAAGACTTTTAAAACAATCGATTTTTAATCAACAACAATTTCGGACTCGAGTTTAATTGTTGATATTATTTATGTTATTACTGTTTATTATAATTATTTATTATTATTAATTATTATTTATAATTATTATTTGTATTATTATTTATTATTATTAATTAGTACTATTTAAAATGTTTGAAACAATCCTCGGAAGCCGAGAGAGAAGAGAAGTGCGAAAGAGACCAATTTTGAATTAAAAACATTCCTGTCGAACTTCTCTGTTTTCATTTGTGTGAAAGTCGTTCGAAATCAAACGAGGATTGTCTCAAGAAATTTGTAAAGTTAAAGGAAAAGGATCCAAAAGAACATTTGAACACCTTGACTGAGGATGTTGGAGAACTTAAAGTGATTATCAAGGACAGCTGATGAGTTGGTCGAAGCAATCAAGGAGCTGAGAAAGCAAACTGAAGAACTTCAGACAAACTTGAAGGAACTGAGTAAAGTTTCGATCAAAAGGCAAGAAATGGTCCAGTTTGTTTGGAAGTAAGGTAGAAACCTGA
This sequence comes from Hirudo medicinalis, assembly GCA_011800805.1. NCBI lineage: Eukaryota > Metazoa > Annelida > Clitellata > Hirudinida > Hirudinidae > Hirudo > Hirudo medicinalis. The sequence goes on along the minus strand of MPNW01000733.1, from coordinate 16,055 downwards.
TTACTAATATTGGAATAGTTCAGTGATAGACACGAAAACAATTATAGAAATCTATAGTGATGGACAGAGAGACAAAACAATTACGAAATATCCCGCTTCACGAATGAGGCCCAGTTATGTTTTGTCGATAACTGATATAGAGGAATCATGTGGGCCAATTTGAAACACAATGTACCGAAGTACATTTATCACAACAAAGTGAAAATACTCAAAGTGTAGGTAGACCAATCAGAGAAACGAGGAGACATAAATTTTCATAATTATTGAAGTCAAACTTTCAAATTAAAACTTACATTAAAACCAATATTGTTATTTATTTCATTTCTTAATAAGTAGATCATGAACTATATTCTCTTAATGAATTCACGACAAATTTCAGGCTCCTCTTACGAGACACATTCTAGACTTCATTCAAAACATCTTTCAATCATTGAACACTAGAATGTTGCTCGCCTCTAAATTATATCTCGCTAGCAATCAATCCCCACAGGCTTTCCTCTCCGAATCTAGTTTAATTGTGAACCTTCTTTATTAAGAAATGGTTTGCGCTGATAACTAAGGAACTAACTAAGGAAAGAACCTCTAGAACCTCTGAAAAGCAAACACATTTTATTAGGGCCAACCGACCTACCTCAAAATGCATGTTATTTTTAAGTCTATTGCTGAGCTAATCTCTTGTTTGTACACAAGTAACCGAAGTTACACGCCGCGCTGATGAACGACAACTACCGATTTCAGAATTATCCGGCCCTCGGTCACCAGGCGCAAACAAAATTTGACCGTTCACAAGATGAAGTTGAACTGCAGTAGAAATTTACTTCGTTTACAAAATCACAACATTGCAAAATTATTTCCTGAATTGAAAACTAAATTAACTCGAGACAATTTAAAAGTGAAACAAATAGAAGTCGTCTTGTATAAAAAGTTGGAGTAACAGAAACTTAAGCGCTAAATAATGGGAAAAAATCCACGTCCTATTTATAGACCGACCAATGAGATCACGACACGACAGCCTCTTTGTTGAAAACTTAGGTTTGTACGTGTACAGAGGCTATATTTGCGTTGGTAGCAGGAGTTTATAAATAAGAATTAATTTGGAATAATATTCATAAATTGTTTAATAATAAAAATCAGTTGTTATTACTATTATTATATTAATAAATCTTATGACTTTTCACGCAAGTACACCTATGAAAAGGAACCGAATTTGCCTAAAATTAGAAAATGAATTGTTTTCGTTTATCGATAAATTCATTCATTCCATTCATTCATTCATTCATTCATTCATTCATTCACTTAGTTTCATTATTTGTTGTTGTTGAATTCATTCATCAATTGAGAAGTATTGAGAAGTCAGTTGTAATGTAGTTGCGGAGAAGAAATCGAAAGAAAATCAAGGTGGAGCACAAGAAGTTGAAATGAACGAAATGCATGTGTTTTACATTTCATGTGTTTCAAACATTCATGTTTGTATCTTCAGGATACGATTTTACACTTTTACGTTTAATAACCTATTGTTCGTGTTTTCGGAGAATTTTTAACTGAATGTGTGATTGTGACGACGACGATGATGACAACGATGATGATGATGATAACGATGACAACGATGATGATGATGACGATGACGATGATGCTGATGATGATGGTGAGTTGTTATCAGCAGCAACCAAAACATCCTCAGTAAAATTCAATTGAAAGCTGTTTTTTATAGTCCAATTAAATCTCCTTTTTAGGCAAAGATAACAAAAATAATAAATAGGTAGACGCCATAATTTCAATTCGTCCTTAATTTGGATCGACGTAATCATAATAATTTTAAAATAATTCTATTATTACCATCAATTTTAAATATGAAATGAACGACAGATTTCATCTGAGAAGATGAAGTTGACAATCTGTCTGCAGCGGACTTCAAACATTACAAGATCATGATGCGTCATTGTTTTAATATTTAATATTTGTAATAACGAATTTATTATTTTTACAATTATTTATTACAATCATCGTTCAACTCACCTCGTAAAAAAAAGTATGTGTTTTGTCCGTCAAGCAGATTGCAGGAATGAATTGAATTTATGAGAAAAATACAAGAAATATTCAAATCCAAGCATTCCTTTCGTCGGATAAATCCTAAAATATTCCGATTATTGTCGTAAAATGCGTTACTGAGAAAGTGATTTTCTACTTCGTCTTCCTGGTCGCCACGACTACTCGGCGTCGACTACGACTCGTCGGTTCGCTACAATCCGATGCCGCTGCTTCAAGTATGGTTACTTGATTCTGTCGTCAACGACTACTTTGTATTTCTTAGTCGCTCCAAATCGATCCACAAGTCGTCACACGAGCGCATGATTTCTTCTGCGAAGTGTGGAATAATTTTCGACGACTTAACTTTCGTCTGCGACAGAAAATTACTTCTCGTGTTTATTTCCGAAGTTCAAAAAAAAGAAAAGAAAAAAAGAAACGAACGCAAGAACTCCCGCATAGATGGCGCTAATAACCGATGATCATCGTCGTACTCATCGTCGTCATCGTCATCATCATCATCGTCGTCGTCGTCATCGTTATCATCATCATCATCATCATCATCATGACTATCGTTGTCATCTAAATATTCGTCATCGTCGTCGTTATAATTTCTGAAAATGTCATCACCAATATCAACACGCCCGTTACTTTAGCTTTGCACATGAGCGGTGTGCATCAACTATTTATACGGGCCGAGCGTACAACAGTGAGTGAGTGAGTGAGTGGATGAGTAAAAGATTAGCTGGGTGAATGAGTAGATGACTGACTGATGGCCTGATGTGTGAATGAATGAATGAATGAATGAATGAATGAATGAATGAATGAATGAATGAATGAATGAATGAATGAATGAATGAATGAATGAATGAATGAATGAATGAATGAATGAATGAATGAATGAATGAATG
>MPNW01000732.1:11823-26823 GCA_011800805.1 Hirudo medicinalis | reverse complement strand
ATTAATTTAGTAAATAAATGTCATTTAAAGATGAAATCATGTCTTGATCTAATTTTGCCGAGATTGGAAAATAATAAATTTAAAAAAAAAATTAAAAGGATTTAAATACAAAGACCGATTTTTCTAAAAATCAACCGCATGCATTTTTTTCATTTGACAGATCTTAGTCAAATCCAACAAGCTATTCGAAATTATTCCCACAAATTATAAAAAAAAACAAAAAAAAAAAACAACTCTACAAGAATGTCATCTCAGGTGTAATTCATCAATAATGACACTTAGTTATAATTCACTAACGACGATACTTAGCTGTGAATCAATTGTTTGTTCAAACAAACAATTTCCAAAAACAAACTGTGCAACAACACTCCATTGAAGACAGTACCGTTAGAAAAATATTCGAGAGGAGGCGTGCTCAGGTTGTGGACAAGTTTGACAGGCATTTCTCGCTTAAAACCTCTCAGATAATCACTAAATGGTTAAATGATAATTTAGCAGACGACATCGTAATTTTAAAGTGGAAGCCACGCTTCATTATGTTTACAAACGACATATACAATGACGTCATCATCAAAACAAAACCCGAATGTGTGTTCGATTGTCTTATTATTTTTATTTGAAAGAAATTATAATTGTTAATAACATATCAGTTGATTAAGATAAAGATGTACAACCCGTGAAATTACTTTATTCGATATAAAAAGTAAAATAATATTTTGGCTCACCTCAAACTTTCATTCAATTTTTGACAGCAATATTTTTCGAGGATTATTTTTATCTCTAAAAACACTTATTTATTTATTTAGAAAACTTGGCTGCTTCTCAAACAATTTAAAAAATTTGCAAGAAATCAAGATAAAGTAGCATTTCAACGAACTGAATGGTTTAAAATGGAGTGATTGGATTTAAAAATCTTCCAAGTTTTTAACCCTTCCTTTGCTTCAGAGTCTGAATGAAGGCTGTCAAACAAGAAGAAGAGAAGAAGTTAAGGAGAAGGAGGCGGTTCCTACAAACAGGAGATAATCCTTAAGGATTACTTTAATTAATTTGTTTAGTTAAGATAAGTTAACTCGTTTAGCACGTCATCCCCGAGAATATCGGCGCTAATATTAACCAAACTACTTCGAGAGCGAATCGATTATAAAGGCATTTTTAATCGGGAGGACAGGAAGACACCATAGCAACCGGAACAATGCAATTTTTTACCTGTGGCAGTTTTTCACCTGTGAATTCATTCACGCGTGTAGACCGATGGACGATTGCGCGCGGTAACAATAAATATTTGGGACAGACTATTTAAGCCCGATTAGGTTCTATTACTTAACTGTAATTGGTGTTAATTAACTGTAATTGGTGTTAATTAACTGTGATTAGACAATAGCGGTAAATATGATGGTATATAATAAGAAAACACATTCAAACAATAAATTTAATGAGATCAATTGACTGTAAAATCAACATAATATGATGCAACAAAGTTGGTAAATATTTTATTAGAGAGGTTAACAATGATATTATTAATTAATAATCAAGCCACACTCCCCCTAAATAATCCTGTTGTTGTGGTAATTTCTTTCTTACCAGTACCAGCTTCATCGTCACCAACATCAACTAAGCAGAGGTGAAATTGTGTTCCAGCTGTCTGTCGCTCCTGAGGTGCGAGGTGCAACTGATGCTTTCACATCGAACGTTGCCAAGGTGCTTGAAAATGCGACAACAAAATTCTTGCTTTCTCAGAACTCGTTGTTGTTGTTGTTGTTGTTGTTGTTGTTGTTGTTGTTGTTGCTGGAAGTAACATTTTACTGTGGCGTTGATTTTGTTAAACTTATAATGCAGTTATTTTATATTACAATTATTAATTAATCGATGAAAATTTCATTAATATTTTGATTTCTCGTTTGTCCGCCATGTTGTGGAGTTGTTTCGTTTCCGTCCGAAATAATAAAGTAGCTCCTATTAATTTTCCCTCCTAATGAACTGATTTCAGCCGTACAGTAGTTTTACGGCCATCCACCGCAAACACATCGTGATTTAACTCTCATGTAGCCAAAACACATTAACAAAGTTTATTTGTTCACAACGTAAATGAAGCAATTATCGAGAAATAAGCATCCATTAAGAAAATAGTTATCCCGCTCAACAGAAGGACTTATTGGTCTTTCAAACGGTTTGCAAAACTTGAAGTACAATTTAAACTTGAAGTACAATTTGAATTTGAAGTACAATTTAAACTTGAAGCACAGCAAAGCAATAACCAGCTTTAAACATTAAGAAATCAACCCTTTTCTAGTTGATCAATAAATCATTTGAAAATGTTTGAAAAGAACCACAAAGGACGCCAAACCACCTGTGTTAAGATTCCATGCATTTGTAATTCTAGATGGAAAGATTTCATTTAATGACATCAATAGTGAATTTTCAGACATTGTGTATTCAGTGGTTGAATAATTCGAACAACGTTAATCGTTATGAAGTGTCTACGAAGGAAACTTTAATAGACTCGATAACTTGATTGAACATGGTTTCAAAATTATTCAGGAAATAAACATAAATCAGCATTTCATTGGAAGATATTCCATTCAGTTCTTTTCCACCTCGTATTTTCACAAATTTTCAAGGACAATAAATTCATATCGAACGATGCCAGTCAGCAAACATTCTGAGAAAAACAACAGCCTAATAAAGCTACTTTAGACTTTTGGCACACACTGCAAAGCAGGCTGCCCCGTTGTAACTGTGGCAAGTGCAGGAATTGAGACCAGAGACGAACGAAGTGGGGAATCTTTCGTACTTTCCATCGTCGGACATGAACTGAGGCTTCACCCCACAACCGAGCACAACGGATCCATCCGGACAATGAGCGTGGATGACATCGTCAAACCCTTTGGTTGTTTCGATTTCGTAACCCTCGATGCCACCGGCGCATGAGGATATGCACTTGCTGCCAATTGTATCCTGACAAAAGCACGATTTCCCATCGTCTACAGGGTAATAAAACCTTCCGACTTCAATGTGGACTGATCCATGCCTGTCCCCTCCGAACTGCATGTGACACCCTGTGGTTTTGCTGTCAGATGGGCAAACAGCGTTCATGGTTCTAAAGAGCCTTGAGCTAGTAGCTGAAGAATAGAAATTGGTTGCATCCGTGGTTTTGTAACACCAGGCGATGCAAGTGGACGGTTGAAACTTTCCCAAAAAATCCTTCGATTCTAGTAGTTTTCCCATCAGCCATTTATTCATGGTTTGATCGACACAGGCACACGAGGTCTCGTTGAAAGGATGAGCGTATTTGGCTTTTCCAGGTGTCATTCCATCGCCTTTATTTGCGAAGGAAGAGTATTGGTCCTTCAAGTCATAGTGGCCGATGTCGTCAATGCCACAGGAAAGTAGAACATACCCAGGCTTGCAAGACGTTATTTGATGCGTTTCCATCATAATTAATACCTGGGCATCGAAATCATCCCGGCTCCAATCTGCCCGTGACAAGTGAATTGAGAGAATGAAAATGAATGCCAGCATTTTGCAAGGTAGGAGTGGAAAATTCAGATACTGATCGTACTTCTGAAAAACATTATCAACTTCTAGAATGTATTTCATTAAAACAGTATTTGAACAATGTTAAACAATATAAAAATAAAAGGTTTATTTAAACAATTATTTTAGTAAAATGTTACTTCGAATTTATATTTCTTGATGCGTGGGTCACAAGCTTCTTAAAATTGACCAAACTTTATTCTAAATAATTCCTGACGTTGTAGCTTCTTTGTTTTGCCTTGTTTTATTTACATTTTTAACCTCACTTTAAAACAGAAGGAATAATTTAATTGGGATGTAATTGGGACAAATATAATACAACCATTTAATAGATACAAAACTCTATCGGAAATATCAAAAATCAGTACATAAGTGCTCAAATAGATTACTTTCTTATCAGTTATGCGGGATGACTTAAAAGCCCCGATGAAAATGAACAAACAAATATTTGCCTTCATTATCTGCTAAAAGTATGCCCTATAATATTGGTACAATAACATATTCTACGAAACCTCTTCTTGGTGGATCTTAGTAGTAGATAAATCGGGATAAAAACGCTTTGCAATTTACAAAGTGATTATTTTATTGAAACATAATTACATAATTTATCCAACGTTTTCGACAGCAAACTCCTCACCTTTTATCAGAAAAGGAACTGAGTGAAAATATATTTGCAATTGAATGGTGAGCTTCCCCTCATGAATCACATCATACGAGTGTGAAAATAATCGATTATGCAGTTGTTGAAGGAGTTTGATTTGCGCAATCGATTAAAAATCGATCTTGTTTTTCTCATTTCATATTTCTGACTCGTGAATGGACGGCTTGTTACAACTTACGAACGTGTTGTGAGAAGGCAAACCGGGTCAACTGATTCGACAACTAAATAACTAATACATAAACAAACTTTAATTCCAAATAAAATACCGTCGGACATCTAAAAATATCCATCCCTAAAATTATATAAAATAACTTGGAAAAAAGTTGTCTATTCAACCTTTACTCAACTAGGTTTTCCAAAATTGAATAATCTGATGGAATGAATTCGATATCAACATGAAGGTGGCACATAATGTAGATGATGTTGATTGATTAAAATAAAGTTAACCGCTTTGAAGAATTGGAACTGGTTGGACTGGTCAAGAAGACCATCCAATTAGGAGAATTAAACAACATCAAATGGACAAGAGGACATACAAAGGAAAGTTTTTTAATGTACAGGAATATCTCGACTGACGACTTGTGGCTTCACTTTAAACATGTAGTTTTGCAGTTTACAAAAGTATCTTTTGAGAATAAAGTAGAAAAGTTCCAAAATTTCAACGACTGTCATGACTGAAATTCCAAGCCAGAGACTCAACATTCCCCCGATGAGACCAAGCATGTCTTCCCATGCATAGGATGGTTTATCAACAAGTGAATATGGAAAATCCTCCTCAATAATAATTTTCACGAGCATGAAGGATTTCTCAATTTCATTCAAATCGGTTACTTGGTAATTGCCACAAGTCGTGTTGGCAGTGGTAGAGTTTGTTACTTCAGCGTTTAAACATTCGTAGGCTCGAAATCGTTCCTTAACCTGAGGATGGTCGTCCAAGCAGTCTTCGATGTAGTCTTCAAAGAGTCCGAGTTCAATGAATTTCGGAGGCCATGGCGATACTACCGCGTAGTGATTGTATGTTGTTTCACTGCATGGAAGTAAGCACAGTTCTTCACATGTATCATCAGAATTAGAATCTGCGCATATTAAATTTTCAATTGCTTTTTTGCCAGCATCTGTCCCCGTCAAATTTCCGCAGAGTGAAATGTTGCCTAGAGATTCTGGTATGGCATACCAACTGACGACACAGCCGCATAAGTTAAAGATTTTAATTTGAGAACAATAATCTAAACACATGTCTCTTGAGTATTTTTCTTTGGTAGAGTTTTCTAAGTATGTTTGTGAGGTGCAATCGTATGGATTGTGCGGTGTGTGCAGCCTCTCAACCTTCGTCTGAACGATTTTGATGACATTTTCCGTACCAGCTCCAATGGAAAAACCACGCTTGAGATCAGGAGGAGTTCCAGGGCTGTGAATTACCAATGTCACTCCATTTGATTGAGATGATGTAAGTGACATTTCGTAAGGAATGTGTTCAGCGAATGGGGGACCGTTGTTTAAGAGAAGTGTCATTCCTCTCGTTGGGGTGCTATGGTTAAATCGTTCCAAACTTGGCCTAATTGTGTAGCATCCCTGATAAAAGGCGTCCCAAGAATATTCGAAACTATTTGTACAAGATTTTCGAAACTGCCAATTCTGAGAATAAAGTCGACAATCTGTAATAAATTTTGGACAATCGCTGTCTTTCAATCCTTTTTTGGGACGCGAGATCGTTAAACCCGACAAAGAATTTAGATATCCATAAATCCAGCTGCAGTCACTGCTAAGGTTTTTTCTTTCAATTTGTCTGAAAAGCTGAAAGTAATCTCTTATCTTATCCTTTCCAAGATTGTTGACAAAACGGTTGAGACTGCAAATTGTGATGTCTGGAAATACAATCTTGTCCTTAATATTTTCGCCAAATCTTGTCGTTACAGGCCACTGGTAATATTTTACAAAAAATCCCAAGAAAAAATAGGCAAACATTATAATGCAAGCGAGAAGAAATATTGTCCAAACTAATTTCAGAAATAATTCCTGGGATTTTGCAACTTTCGGAACTCCTCTCATCGATGTTGTCTGACAAAAACGCTTAAATTCTTCTACAACGATGGCCATGACTTCTGCGATGACTTCAAGTTCGACCACCAGATTTGTTAAAGTTCTTAAGCTGCCCTTTGAAGTTAGCGAGAGTTAACTAGTTGACAATGAAAGGAGCAGCTCAAATGTCGCTGCTTTAAATCGCATGCTCATTATTTACTCGGTTGCTAGGAATGGATTTTTTGACTTCGTGACACGAAGCATCATGGCTAGCATCAATTATGCTCGTAATAAAAGGTTTCAATCAATTTTTAGAACAATACATAGAACAAACTAATCATAGAGAAACAAACAAGTTGCTTAAATCAAATGTTTTCAGAAGTGCATGATTCAACTAAAGTCTGATATCATTTTCTTAAAATCTTTTTAAAATAAAATCTGTTCCAAAGTTCAACTTTTAAGCATACAGGCAATTAATTGCAACTGCGTGAATTTAATTCCTGATTGCAATTCCGGTTTATCACAGGGATGTCATCACCGAAAATCAATTCATATCGATTATATCGTCATAGGTGAGATTGTCAGAGTGCATATTGACGTCGCCATTGTTGTGCGCCAGTAGCACTTTCATATTTGCTTCATTGGCAGAAATGTCGGAGAACATTAAATCCATGCTGGTTGCCACACTACGACATCCGAGTGGCACAATTAAATAATCAAGTAACTCATTTTTGGTTAATAATTCCCCCCAAAAACTCACAACAAAACTCGTATCACGACCGTGTGCCAAGAAACATTAGCAGCATTTTTATGATTGAATGGAGGCAACGGAACGGAGGTCATCTGCTTTCATCCTGCTTCACGAAGCATGCCCACTCCACCAGTTCAACTGTCGGGAGTCACTATCACCCCATCGGCGGTGGTGAGAAACCTCGGTATTTACCTTGACATCATTGTCAATGTAAGATCGTGCTGGAAAGACTGCTGCAGCTTGTTTCTCTACCCTCCGTGTTCTAAGGGAGGCACGACATTCTGCGCCTCGGGAGGTCCTTACAGCCCTGGTGATCCAGCTTGTCTTGACAAAACTGAACTACTGTAATTCAGTCCTGCGTGGCTCCAGCAAATGGACCTTACATAAACATCAGGTGGTCATGAATACAGCAGCTAGGCTCATCTTTAACGCCAGGCTCACTGATCATTTGTCACCATTACTGGATGATCTCCATTGGGTCCCCATCACAAAACGAATACCTTACAAGATAGCTCATGGTCTACAAAGCTCACACTCATCGGTCTCCCCAAAACCTACATGAACTCCTCACTAGAACGGCCTCTCGACAAGGGAGGGTTTCGCTCCGCTCGTCTGACACTATTAAGTTTATCATCCTAAGGACCCGCCGCGTGCACTACGGAGACAGATCCTTCCATCCATATGGACCGGGGACGTGGAATGATCATGCCAGATCGTCTGCGACATTGACATTTTAAAAAATAACCTTAAAACTCATCTATTTAACCTTCCCAGTCATTAACATTTGGTTTTAAATCCTGTCATGGATGCTTTCGACACTTTAAATATAAGCTTTAAATAAATAAAACAAAATTTCGAGACAATGCAGTGCCAAGTATTTTCCCAAATGCACCATCATATTTGTCTGCATCAAAACAAAGATCAACCTCAGAATCTTCAGCATCATTTCATCAAGAATTTCAATAAAAAGCAGAAGAGTGAGAGATTTCATTTACTGAAAATGACGTTATAAATATATGCACATTGAGTGAATCAGGTTCATTAAGGTACATTATTATCCAGAAATAGGTCAGAGGTGAATGCACAAGCCATTCTGTAACCATCTATAGAATTAGTGCAGTGAAATCGTTGAGGGCAGGATCTTGAGGTTGCTGGCCCAGAATAATCGAGTGTAAAGATGTACACCTTTTTTGTACAATTTGCCACAGGTGATTCAACCACCTGAGCAGCTTTACTGTCAGGGTTCATTTCCTGTGAGCATAAAAAAACAGTAAGTAGCAGTTTATATTTGAGAAATGGTTAATCATGTAACACAAAGTTCAAATTCATTCCCAATTAAAACTAATGGATTGAATACTAAATTTTTTGAAAGATGAGCACAATGAGCATGAATCTTGGAAGGACAAATGTAAATTTACATGTCCTTCATCAGAGACACTTTTGATATACATATATATTCTCACGGGCCCTTGTGTCGATGCAAGCTGGGTTTTAACACAATAAGACTGTTGCCATTTCTACTGCATTGGGAACAAATCCGTCTGAGCTATCTTAAGTTTCAAGCACTTGTAATGCCAAACAAATAAAATGTTTGGCATTAATAGCATCTTATTGGAAAAGTACCACGTCCATTGCACATATTTTGTACACCATCTCAATATCACCTTGTGGTCGTTGAAGAAGAACTTTTGAAAAAGTCTGCCAAGGTCTGTCTGTGAAGGAAGTTCACCATTTGAGGTCTGAATTGGAACTTCCTTGAATTCCATAAGGTTGGAGACAAATTTCTGAAGTGTGAGGTCATCAACCATACAAAAGGGGTCAACATGTCTCAACTTCTTCAATAGGTATTGAGCCGTCGCCATTTTCTGCTCAATGAATGTCAGATGATGAACGAGGTCCTGTTAATAACATGACAAAGAGAAATAAAAAGTTGTTCTCATTCCTATTATTATTAAAGCAACATAACTAGGACACTAATTTGGACATGATTCCCCTTCTCCACTCAGTAAAACTACCAGAAAATCCACTCAAGCATTGTTTACCTCAACTTTCTTGAGTTCATCAGAGGAAGCACAATGAGGTGCTCCATTGCTCCAATGTGAAGATGCTTTCTCCAGTTTGATTTTGACTTGATCAAGATGATATTTAAGGAAGGTTAGCTGGCACTCAGCTGATGGATTAAAAAACTATCATTAATATTACTTAGTTGCTGTCTCAGACATTGGATCATTGTTGTTACATGAACAACATTAATAAGTTAAATAAACATTTTGTCACTAAAAGCTCATTATAGCAACAACAGATTCCTGGCCAACCAATGCAGCAATAGTCAACTTTGTAGTTAAAATATCATCAACATTGACAACAGCTTGATAAACATACGGTGCTTCAAAAGTGTGGTGGCAACTGAGTGGATCAATATTGGCATTAGTCTGAACACCAAATCAGAGGGCTTCACCAAAGCTAGTCAGTGGAGAACCTGCAGTTATGCAATTGATTATCATCTTCATTATTAAATTACAAATAAATATATCCAGCTGCTTTTGTGAAATAATGAACATAAGTCAATGCTCAAGAAATTCATCAATCATCATGACGATGCAACGTTGTTCAGTGCCAATGCATTGTCAGCCTTTTTAATAAGATGCAAGCAGTGCAATCACAAGAACCCGTGTGGATTATCATCATCATTGTCATATCAAATGATTTAAATAACATCATCATCCTCACCTCTTTGGCATCACCATCATCAGGAACCCCCTTTTGTCTCTGAGCACTTTTCTGAAATACTAGCCATACATTGTCTGATATCTTTATCCTTTGGTTCAGGTGGCCCTGGTGATGATGTCAGTCAATGTATCAATAACGTACAGAATGATCATTGGAGTGGTGTAAAAAAAAATTTGTTGAATCCAATGCTGCACAGGTTTTAATTTTGTTTAGTTGTTTTGGATAATATTTGGAGAATGCTCAATAATTTGTTGAAGTGGACTCTCTTTGTCATCATTCATCACTGCTACTGCAATGTTGACAACCAATGAATTGCAGTTCTTCCAGTCTTTTAAGCAGTCTTGGTATCAGAATGCCAGTCCATGCCTTCTTCAATTTAATGGTGCCTTTTAATTTTAGGCTTTCCATCTACGCGGCCAATTCATAGGCTTAAGCATTAACACTTCTGCCTACTTAGATCTTATGACATTACCAGGTGGATGGCTAAACTGCTACAAGATTTACCTCTTCAGACATTAATTAAAACTGGCTGCAAAAAATGGTAAAGCTCGTTTTAATTTTGTAACCCATGTCTACGCACCGGATTGTTCTACAGCAAGTGATGCTTCAGTAAATAATTGAATGCTGCTCTGAAAAAGCAGGCTTCTGAGATCAACACTCAGGTCTTTTTTTCAAAGGAGGTTTATGATGAAAAGAATATAGTTGTTAAAGCTATAATTCTCTGGTCATGATTGGAGTGTCAGAAGGATAAAAACTTAAGTTGAAGTCTGGAGATGAAACAACTCCTTAAATTTATTACATCATCAGCTGCCTTGCTTGGATTCAATATATTGTCAACAGTCTGTATCTGGAAAGAGCATTCAGTTGCTTTTATGCAAACTGATAATCAATCCAATACAAGATCAAGTCTGAAATGCAGAAGCACATTCAGGCTGTTGAGAACAATTGAAAACAAGTCCCAGATGATTGCAAAAGGACACTGGTAACAGTATATGAACCTGTTTCTTACAAATTTTATTTTGCATGGATTTAACATATCTTACATTATTAGTTAGTTAGTAATTATAAATGCAGATAATGAATTGTGGTCACAATTGCCTAAAGTGTTCCTTTATACATGCTTTAATGTGGCAAATTCACATGCTGATTGAGCAGCCTCTTAATGTCATTCCAAACACCTTGAAATTTGCATAAATTTTGCTTTCTATAAAAACTAAAAAATTAAAACCTATGCAACATTGAATTCAACAAAAGGTTTTTTGGACCACTCTAATATATTGTAATGTATATGGAAGGATACTGATGACAAATGAACTTGTTTAGAATTGTGTATACATTAATGACCCACCTCATTGGAGGTATCTCCTCCTTCGTCCGTGACCATCTCCTGCATCCATTCCTTAAACGAGCACCACCTCACAAAGTCCCCGATCATGCATCCCGGGTTGACGGCTTCGAAGGCCTTCTTATCGGACTACATGTGGTCTAACAGCATTTGAGCACCCAGGAGGGTCCCAATTCTGGAACATTTTAAAGAGTTACTCATTAATTAACAGGGTATTTTGTAGATCTAGGCAGTTGAAGTAATTCCTTATCAACAAGCATTAGCACAAGATATTGATTCATGTTCAAGTGATGATTAAGACAATAATTAAAACAAAATTTTTGCATTAAAGCACAATCATGTGACCATTGTGTAAATCAAAACTCTGAAACTGTTTAAAGCCAGAGCTGATTACTATTCATGCTCGTGCTTATTTAAGGGAATGCCCAGAAATTTGCCACAACAGTTGCTTGCATTACAGTGTTCTAATTCTTTCTTGAAATTAATCCCTGTAAAACATTGCCTCAACTTTGTTCAAAATCATGTTTCTAGGAATATAGGTATAATTTCCAGAATTTGGCCATTTGTTAATACAAAAGTAGCTCTTTTATTATATTTTTCTCTTGCCTCTCCTTATATAACTTATTGCAATATCATATGGGCTTCTACTTATAACACACATTTACATCAATTGAATGTTTTGCAAAAGCAGATTATAAGAATAATTTTCTTGTTAGCACCTTTGTCATCAATTGTCTCTGCATTCACTAACAATAGTCTATTAAATAGATTACAAATTCGTAATTTACAAACCGCTCTTTTCATGTTTTCATATGATTTCAATTCTCTCCCCAAAATATTCTCTGGCTTTTTTATATCAAGCAATAACTACAACAATCCTTCTCATTTCTTACGTAATGCACATGAATATAGTCCTTCTTTTTCTAAGTCCACTCTAAAATTATTCTCGATTCAATGTTATGGTCCTAGACTTTACTCCTCTATATCTTCATCTATCAAAGATCTAATTCAATTTAATAATGTCCTTTTAATCAGCTTTATTTATTGTTTAAAAAGCCGTATAAACAATATTTATTGCGTGGAATCGTATAGTTTATGATTTCGTAAATTACTTCCTGTATTTAATGATTTATTGGGTCAGTCTGACAGCAGAAGTATGCGCTTCTTTAAGGATGGCCCTTATAAGTTTATTTGAGTATGTTTTAATGCTTTTGCTTTGTATGTAACAGCTTGTTTGTTTGAATCAATAAAAACTCAGAAACCCTAAAAAAACAAATACTTTCTACTTTGTTGATGCTGGGCAGATTCAACTTAGATTCTTTGTAATACTTATAAAGATAATGCTTTACCATGCATTTCATTTTACATCACTAAGCAACCATATTTTAAGAAAAGTCTTAATAAGTAAATATTTCAGATAATTTTTTAAAAGAAAAGTTAAAATGAACTTATTTGTAAACTTAATTTTTACCTGGATTCTGATTGACCAATATTTGTCTCATTTAAAGGCAATTCAGAAATGTCTATCAAGTCCTCACTATAAACCTCAGTGTTGCTCTTCACATTGGCTAAGAATGTAAAAATTATCATATTGACACTCAAATAAATTAAGGTAATTCACAAATTAATATGCTATAAAATTCATAAAAAGAATTATTTATGTTCCAGTCTATTTGTTTGCAATGCAAGTGTACGTGCTGTCACTGTGGTCGAGTCAGAGCTCTGTTGATTAGCTCATTATTGTGATAATAATCAATAATGCGATACAATAAAATCTTATCAGATTGTGTTGTTCGGCATAAAATAAATAAGCAGAGTAAGAATACAAAAGGAGGCAACTACAACAACTTCAATGCAGATCAGAATAGATCTAAATTATAAATTAACTATTATTATTATTATTATTATTATCTGGAGCTGCTACATGCAAATCCATCACGATCAGTATTTCAAATAAATTCAATGGTTTAATTTTAATTACAACATCATTATCACAATCATCTGTTGATTAATATGAAGCTAATGACAAGTGACTCATTGGAAGTGACAGTAATTGGTGATGATGCATTCCTGGCTTTATTGGTCTCAATGCAACTATTCAGTACCTACAGAAACAATGATGGTTGCATTATTTTTATGGTGATCTAAATGAATTGTAAAAGTAATTGTGGTAATGATCAACAAGAGTGAATGCCAATGGCACCATTATGGTGATATTATAATAATAAATGCATATGAAGTTTTACTTTTAGCTTCTTCAGCAGCTCAGGATAATCCAAGTTTGGCTCAACAGGTTCCAAACTTCAAAAAATATATAAATAAGGTATTTCATTGATCAATTAATTAATGATTGGATTTAGAAAACCAGGTAGGAATAGAAATTAAAGTAGTCATACAGGTGATAAAAATCCTCCTGTTTTATGTTAATTTTTCAAAGTTAAACCTCTCTAAAAGTCTCTTCTTCAGTATGGTAAAACAATGAAAATTACCCTTTAATTTCACAATTTTTTTCCCAGTGATATTTCATCTCCAGAACAAACTCCCACAAATCAGAACTTAATGTCACCATCCTTACATAGGAGCCCAACACCAATGTTACAATAATAGCATCACTGACACCTTGCTACACATTAAAAATCATTTCCAAATGCCACCACCATCATAACCAACACATGCATCACTAAACCATTCTCACCATTGGTTATCTGAGTTATCATCACAATCATTATCACAACCTACATCAACAATAGCATTAAGTGATTCGACGGGAATGAGTGATTCCTCGGGATTGAGGGTGAGTTTAGAGGTGACCTTCCTGACCTTGGGCTCTGTTAAACCTTGCATGGCCAGGGATGCATTGACCTCTGAAATGTTTCGTCTTCAATTATTTACTGATGCACGGAGTTATGTGAGGATATATATGAAATAAGGTTGACTAATAGCAATAAAATAATAATATTTTTGTTTAATTGTGTCAATGGACATATGACCCACCTTCTCTTTTATAAGAGAGTTTATATAATCGTCTATATTTCAGCATCAAAGAGGTCATCCACGATCCTCCATTGAAGTGATTTCAATCAGACAAGGATTCCATTGAAACAACGTCAAACAACTCCAACAACGTCTGCTCATTTATTCGGCTTGAAAATACAAAAGTAATGCAATCTTCTGACAGGATGATTGAATGAGTGAACAAACAATGCATGATGGATGAATGAGAAATCAATGAGTAAATGAGTAACCTAATGGGCTGGGTAAATAAGTGGATGATTATATTAGTGAATGAATTGATGGATTAATTAATGAGTGAGTGAATGGATGAAGTCATCTCCCCAGAGACGAGTGTTCATCTAGTCATGGTTTGATATTCGAGCAACGTGACCAAACAAACATTCACCGATAGAGAAGATCTCAACTCTTCCAAGGTCCCGAGCCAACAAGTGAAATCTTCAGTTGAAATCTTATAATAGTTCATGGCTTAGTAGTTGGGCGCATGTTGTGCTCAATGAATGGCTTATCTATCACTCAGCGGTTCTGCCTCAAGTCTGTTCAGATCGGAACAACGTTTAAGGACCTGTGCTAATCTTTACATTTTCCTTGGTCGTGTAAGCGGCTGAAAGCCCTTTGACCTCGTGTGAATAAAATAAATAAAAAAAATAAAATAATCTCACGTGACGATGAAGTAGCTTTTAATTGGTTGCAATAGTTTTTAATTGGAATATTTCGATTCAATCTTTCTCTTTGTGCCAATCGTCGTACGTACGGTTTTACTGCAAGTTTCTACTGCGTTTCTACTCCATTGTCTGTAATGATTATTGAAATATCTAAATGCAGATGATTGTAATTTAATGGTAAAGAACAACCATAACATTAACAACAACAACAATAACAATAACAACAACAACAACAATAATAATAATAATAATAATATATTCTTATCAAGATATCGAAAGTCGA
>MPNW01000732.1:0-11587 GCA_011800805.1 Hirudo medicinalis | reverse complement strand
GATTGTAATTTAATGGTAAAGAACAACCATAACATTAACAACAACAACAATAACAATAACAAACAACAACAATAATAATAATAATAATAATAATAATAATAATAATATTATATCAAGATATCGAAAGTCGAAATCTGCTCCAATTAATAGTCATTACCTTTTCTGATCAACACTTGAAATGACCACCATCATTTCTAACATTCCACTTTTTCATTCAATTATTTCAAGCAGCCTCAACAAAAGTTAACGCCGTCATTTTTATTAAAAGTTGACAATCCTGATAACGATGTTACACCTATTTAATATGCAGAGTGTTAAATAGTTGTTTATGTATATTGGTATCTTTTTTTTTTTGGTTTTTTTCTAGCTCGCGAGTATTGAACACAATGATTTTATGGCCCGCGCTCGTCATTCTTTCAGTTATCCGGCCCACTGCGAAAAGTTTGGTGACCCCTGATCTAGTGGACTGACAGAAATTCAGAGTTGAGAGCATTTTGTGGAGACTGGATCCACATTTCTGTTGATATGAATTGAAATACACTAAGTGACACATATGAATGCAATTTCCTTAGTCCATGATAACTGTAGGTGGCATCAGTTGAATGATTTTAATTTAATATGAAGAAATTCTGTGGTACCAACAAATCTCCAACTTATCTGTTCTAAACTCCCAGTCTTTCACAAAGGCTTCACATCAGCAATTAAGGGCATGGTAGAATTTCATGCCTTTGCTGGAAGATTGAAATCATTTAGTTGGAAGAGTTATGACTAATAACCCGACTCTATGTGAAGACCTCATCAGAGCTGGGAGACTCTGGACCTGGAAGCACTTGAGTGGATCTCATGCCCAACTAGATCGCATCCTTGTAAGAAGCAAATGGATCAATTCTCAACTCAATGTGCTCACCTATGACACGGTCAGCGTCGACTCTGACCACAGAATTGCAACCGCAAACATTAAACAAAGTTAAAGAACAGATACCACACACTCATCCACTTAGCAGCAGACAGAGAAAACGAGGATCAATCTACTCAGAAAAGCTACAGCGCATTTGTTAAGGTGGTGAAAGAAACCAGCAAAAAACAGTAGGAAAGAGGCACAGAGCGGACCGAGTTGGACATCGACAAAAACTCTGGAAGTCAAACAACAGAGAGGCAAAGCAAGTCAAGGATTTGCATAAAACTCCAGGCACAGACAAACAATGGAGAGACCTCAAAACCAAACTCACAGAATCTTACAGTAAAGACAAGCAAAACCACCTGTATAGCAATGGAATTAGCAACAATATACAACAAGCTTTTCAAAACTTGGGAGATTGTCACCATCGGCAAAAACAAGAGGAAAGCCAGCAAAGTCTAGAAATTAGACAGAACGCATCCACAATCAGCGGATGACCTGCTTGACAATTGGGCATAAAACTTCAAAACACTCTTTAATGCTGACTCAAAATTGTTCCAAGAAGACCCACAACCAGCACAAACAGACATCCCAATGGAGGTGGGCCCTTTCACCGTGGCACCATGAGTTAGACAAGGCCATCGACTCACTGCACAATGGCAAATCACCTGGGATAGACCTATTCAGAAAATATTTTGTGGATTTCCCCATTTCATAATAATTACAAAAGTCGTGATTTATTAAATCCTGATTTATATGATCAGAGATCGTTTAATTTTACACTTATTGTAATTGATAGTAAGTACAATAATGATAATAATAACGTTAATAATAATGTAGCATATCACGTCAATATGTGACTGCTAATAACATGTGACTGCTGATAACATGTGAATGATAATTAGCGGGCGTTTCCATGATAAAAATTGTCAAGAAATCGTTTGTCAAAGTGCTTGTAACACTGATTGAAAGTGAATTTCAGATGTTCTGCAAACCGAGACTCCATCCATTTTTCCATTGCCTCAGGTGAGCTTGCTATTGCTCTTCCTGCAGGAGACTCCCTGGCATGCATGTGCTGAAAATATTTAAATATTACGTGCGTATTAGCTCGGAGGGTTTTGTTCCTGCATGATGTGGTCATGTCAACAGCCGTAATATGTCATGTTCTCAACCCAGCCTACACTGATATGTAAATGGTGGACAAAATGTGCCTCTGACATTCTGGATGTGGCAGTAATATAATTGCAACCTGCACTACAGCATTATATACATGAAGATTGCTCACCAGGTTCCTCATGAAATGGATAAAGTCTGTGATGTTCTCCTGGTACGATCGATGCTTGCACATTTCTGTCAATAATAAAATCAAATAAATAAATGTTAGGTTGTTGCAAAATAATGGCTATTTTTATATTTTGGAAGTTCTATAAACCAGTTTCCAAATAAGAAAATAAATAATTAATCTCTTGCATAGTTAGTCTCTTTATTAAACTCTTTTAAACACATGTTGTCAAAACAAGAATTAAGAATTATTCTGCTTCATGAGTTTAAACTCGGCCATAATGAGCGGAATCAACTCGAAATATCATCTAAGCACGGGGGGGAGGAAACTACTTCAGAGCATACAACATGTCGTTGGTTTAAAAAATTCAGTGTCGGCAATACCGGCCTCAAAAATGAAGAAGGCCCTCTGATTATTGACAACGATCAACTGAGGGCAATAATTGAAGCTTGTGCTTGAACGGAGATGAGGCTCCAAAACATTTTCCAACGCCTGCATTGCATCAAAAGAAGATAATGATAACAGTTTGGTGGTCTGCGGCCGAAGAGATTCACTACGATTTCCTAAATCCAGGAGAAACGATTGCTGCAGAAAGATACTGTCGACAAATCAACGAGATGCATCAGAAATTAAAGCATTTGCATGCGCCATTGAAGAGAAAAGGCCCAATTCTTCTCCATGATAATGCCCGCCCACTTATCACAGCATCAACACTGTAGAAACTGAACGAACTGGGTTGGGAGATTCTTCCATATGCCCCATATTCACCTGATCTCTCGCCAACGGACTACCACTTTTTCAAACACCTCAACAACTTCTTGCATGAAAAATGCTTCAAAACACAAAGTGCTTCAAAAAATGCATTCCACGAACTTGTTGAGTCCAGAACTCGAGTTTTACAAAATTGGAATAGAAAAACTTGTATTGAGATGGCAAAAGTGTATTGATTCTAAAGGATGTTACTTCGATTAACAAAGTTAAATGCCAATCAAGTTTTTATTTTAAAGTAGTCCTTGTAAATCGACCATTATTTTCGCAACAACCTAATACAAAATTTGAGTTCGTACAAATACTCCAATGAAATTCAAAGGTCATTTGAATAATATGAAATAATATTAAACAGACCGTCAGTTGGATGCCCAAGCAATATTACAATATCACAATATGATAAGTACGGATGACGCCAGACAAAATGCCACAATTTTTGGAGAAATTAATGTAATCTACCCAAGTAATATTTTCACCCAACAAATTACCCAAAACACCTATAAGAGGTTGCACAATTGATAATGATGCCATTTTAATATATAAATGATAGTTGCAGTTGATGTTCTTATTTGGTGATGAAATAAAATGTAGGGTTTTTTTTTTAAGTTGACAGATAATAAAGCCAGTTGAACAGAAGGTTAGTTTTGCAATTAATATTGAACAATGTTGTTTAATAAGATTGCTTACCTTTCTTAAGTCCTGGAGGAATTCTGACCTGCCAATAAAGTTCCTTGGGACCTTCTATGCTGATTGTCTTCCTTTTCAACTGCTCACTGAGTCTCTGCCATTGTGATATGGAAAGAAATAATGACAAAATACACTCACAATGCAATATGTTAAGGTTGCCTCAGACTATCAAGTATCAAGTACCATCTTCATCGTCTATTTATTCTTTAAAATACGGTGATAAATGAATTTATAAACTTGAAAAATAAATCTGACTTACACTCATAAATGTCGGATATGAGCCACGTTTCCAAAAGATTGGAAATCTTTCCAGATGATCCGATTGGGGTCGAAATTTGACGTCATCGGCTGTCATAGCTTTTAGGATTTGAATGCCTGGATTTTTAAATTTAAGATGTCTCACCAGTAGTTTTTTGTGATTTGTCCACGTACTCATGCACTTACGTCTGTTTGAATTCCAACTTGTCAACCTTTTTCCCCAATCTTTATCAAGATGAGCCTTGAAATTTAATCCAGAACTCCAAATAAAAAAGAAAAGGCAGCCTAATTGGTAGACATCCGAACTCTTGGAAACCTGAAAATTTGAATATTTTAGAACTTGATGGTCCATTAAACTGAAAAATTACCTACCACCAAATCGGATTGAAAGACTTCGGGAGCTGACCACTCTCTGGTTGGTTCATGTGCTGGTCTATGGTGTTGAGCAGTGCATCTTCCGAAATTCCTTACCTTGACTTGATAATTTCTGCCCATGTCCAGAATAAACACATGAGTCGGCACCATGTCATTGTGCGCTAAAATATCAATGACATTAACAACATCCTTTGTAATTGAGGTGGTATAACTAACTGATATCTAGAGAGTGAAGCTTGGCAACGGCTTGACTTAGTTGTATGGCAATGTCATCTTTGTCATCTTCAGCTATATTTTGTTTTTCTATGAACTTTTGAAGATTGCACTTGTAGAATGGCATCATCAACCCTCTACCACCACTGAGCTCAAACTGAAATTGTTATAATTAAATCAATTTACCTCCTTAACTTCTTGATTTATAAGCTTACTTCAAAAAGCAGATCCACAAAGTTTTTATGGTGTTCCGTCTTCTTGAAAACAAACGCTTCTGCCTGCAATCTGTCTTGGTACTGCTTCTTAATAGTTCTGACAACAATTTCTCTGTTCATACAAGAGCCTCTGTAAAAACATGATTAAGAACTAAGACTTTAAAAAATTAAGAACTTTATAACAAAATTGCAAGTTATGATATCAACCAACCTCTTAACCACAGAAAATCGTCCTTCAGCGATGACTGCAAATGAATTTAGAGGCAGAGGCATGTAGAGGCTGTCTTTTCCTAATGAATAAAAAAAAAAAAAATTGCAAAATCCCTTGGATCCATCAATAACACAATTCACACTATTTGATCAATAAGTCATTTTTGTCTTTTTAGAGCAGAATAAAGAGAGATTGAGGAAATGCAATTACATTGTAATTTAATATTGTATTATTTTATTAATTTAATATCATAATTCTATTTATGGAATTGCTAGATTTAACTTAATGGCTCCAGATATGAGGCAAAAAAATAGAATCAAAATAAACTAGTTATCCTCATCCTTGTCACGGTCTTGATGGAATTGCTCCAAATAATAACACAGTGACCCGTAAATAAACCAGCAGATATAAGCTGGTTTTGCATTTTAATATTTTATTATTTTGTTGCTTCAAAAGGTTTTACGAAGAATTGTGCACTGTTATTTGAACATGAACTTCCTCTCATCCCCTCTCCTCCTAATCATTACAAGGGATGTTTGGAACTCAACACCATCATCATAATCATCATCATCATCATCAGTCACTAACCAAAGTGGCTGGTTTTGGAGATATTAATGGTCGCCATGTTGTTGGGATCCTTCAATCAAGGAACAGGGTGAGAATGATGCTCATTAAAAAATTGACCAAATTAGCTGACTGATCATCAATCAATCATTTGCTCATTGATCTTTCTCCAGCAAAATAACAACTATTACAAGAAGTAAAACAATATTGAGGCTTACCTCTACGATGGTATCTAGTCTTGTTAGTATTGACTTGGCCTGATTGCTGAACATGTTGCCAAAGCTCACGAAACATCTGTGATAGATGAAATTGTTATTATTATTAATAATATTGACTTTGTTCAAGAACGTTTATTTTCTCCACCATAAAAATATGCAAATAAACTAGGAATTCCCCTTCATCAAAATACTTATCAGAATCTGCTCACTCTCTCCACTCTTCTCTGACCTCTGGATCATCATCATTGAGTCCCGACTTCACATATTCTTCAATTGAGGTCAGTGTAATTTGGAGAATTGATTGTGGCCACAGTGTCATAATGTCACCCAGCAAATGGGAACACAATCTTGAGTGGGATGGAGACAGTGAACGAGTGAAAGAATGAATAAGTGAACAAGTGATATCATCATTACTCTCACCTCCTGACAATTATTGATTCTGAGTCGAGATGGTTGCTCAGCTCATGGAAGAGCTGTGGAGAGTGGATCTTCTACAGTGGAAGAAAAAACATTGCAAACATTTAGAACATTTTAAGGCATTTGAACAGTACATCATTAAGACACTGGAAACAATAGAAAAACTAATTCCAATTATATTTTTCTAAATAATTAAAATAACATAAAATAATAATGTAACACTGGTTATAATAATCATGCGACAAATGCCCACCTTTACTATGATCTTGAGGGCAACAAACCCATGAGTGATCATTTCTGTGCATGGGTGACACAAGATTTCAAATAGCTGGGGTGCGATGCTCAAGATCTCTGATGAGAAGTTCATCCCCAATGACCCTGTTGCAAATCTGCTCAAAAAGCAGACAAAAAGTGCTGACATCTCAGCAATTAATGTGCAATAATAATAATAATAATAATAATAATAATAATAATAATAATAATAATAATAATAATAATAATACATTTTTATTATTTTTTATTTCAATAAATCAATAGATAATAATAATAATAATAACAACAACAATAATAAGAAGAAGAATTGTAATAACAATAATGCATCAATGTCAGTAACGTTCTTCGAATATTTGATGAAGCAAATTGCATCCACCACAGCAACGTGCGACCATTTACTTCACACGCACAAACCAATGTTTATCGACTAAAAGTTTGACATACGAAACGGTGTGGCATCCATGGGCCACCACTTTGGGGTCTGGATGACGTAGGGCTTTCTTAAGGCTCGTGGTTGCCTGTTTGCATTGTGACATGAAAATGTGTCCGTGTTTCGTCAGGGCTGCGATTAGATCCAGCTGGAGGATATAAAAAGATGATAATGATGATGTCATTGAAACTGATTTCTTGACATTAGCAAAGGTGAAATTTTTTTTTCATTTTCAAATTTTCATTTTTTCATCTCATGATTCATTGATCAGTGGTTTATTATTACTTAATGAATATTAGTGGTTGTAGATCAATGAATTTGAAAATTTTTTGACTCACTTGATGATCAAAATCTTTTATGTCCTTGAGTCCAAGTTTTATGCAGGAAATGATTTGTTCCGCATTGATCGTGACGCTTGAACTGTTCTGGAAACATTATTATGATAATGATGAAAATTCTGAAGATGTTGAAAATGGTAAAAGTAACTCAAAACTTGAATTTATTAATTAATATTATTGATTAACATCATCAATTATTCCTAATAAATATTAATACATGTCACCCACCCCTGAATTTCTTTCTACAAATTTTTGGAAATCTTCTTCAATTGACTGAAGTTTTGGAAGCAGAGAATGTATTCGAAGAAGAGCCATCGTGCGTGTGGAATTTCCCAATGGATTAAAGCTGCAAATAAAAGAACATTATTTTTGAATGAAAAACTTCTTAGTAAAAGACATAAATCATTGATTTACATGATGGAACTGGTGCATGGACAGTAGCACATCAAAGACAAAACATAAAGCAGTCATATTATCCATATTAAAATGAATTTTTTCAAAATTAGAAATAAGTTTTTAAAAAATGAAATGGAAAAATTAATTTAAATTTTTTCCCGAGCAAAATATCCAGATATAATATAAAAATATCTAGAAACATGATTAGCCATGATTTAAAAATTTCTCTAGGGAGTATTATGCTATATCATAAGGTATTGCATTTTGTTGAGCTGGTGGGTTCATGAACTGTGAGTAACTGATTTGAATGAGTGAGTGAGCAAGAGAGATTACAGGTTGAGACTTACGTCAGAGTACTCTGCTCCTGACCCTGTCGATTATTGTTCTGCTCTTGACCTTGTAGGTACACATTCTTCTCCTGTTCTTGTTGGTTCTTATTCTCCAGATCTTTAATCATTTCCAGTAAGACTCCTGCTTGATTCTTCACCTGTTTTGATTGTTCAGAAAATAGGTCACATAATGTGATGATATTAGATTACTAAGAAGATTATCTATAATGAATTGAGTTGATTCCGAATTACTTGAATTGAACTAATTCATTTACGCCTGAGCATGGTGGGGGATTGGATATCTTTCTAAGTGCTAATTACTGATTGGATAATCAGCAATTATTAAAAAAGATTAAAGAGGTCATGATTCATTATTAATGAGAGGCAGTGAACAGTTAAATTCTGTGATGCAACATAGATGGGACAGATGGCAAGGGAAATGCTTGCAAGGAGCCACCCATATGAATAAAGAAATTATAAAATATATAAGTTGTATGTTATATAACTTTATAATAGTTAATAATAAATACTTCATTGATATATGCATTCATTGATATATTTATAATAGTTAATAATAAATACTTCATTGATATATGCATTCATTGATATATTTATAATAGTTAATAATAAATACTTCATTGATATATGCATTAAATATGTATATATTTACAGGACACCACCAAAATTATCACAAAGCAAAGAAAACTATCCTCCCAATTCATTATATAACAATGAGGCATAATAGAAAATGCAAATTATAAACAAATAAATTATCCAAGAAGACAAAAGTGGAGCATATAAACCTGCATAGATGGATCCTGACTGAGTCTGATCAGTTGGAGATGGTGTTTGGACAAATCCATCTTTTTTGGTTTTTGTCTGTATTTATTATTTCATATCAGTTATTTCAGTTATTATTATTATTTTTAAATAATGTCCTTAGATCTCGTTATCAGCAGGAAGCTATCCAATAATATCCATCATCAAGTGCAAATTGCAATTATAACCATTGCCAACATCACGATCGTGGTCAAACTATGTTCAATGTCATCAACTGCATCATCGTTATCACCACCATTACCATCATCATCAGCCCTATTCATTTGATAAGGAAGACCTACTTCCTGAGTGCCCCTTGAAGGATCAGAAGCATATTAAGTCGAACTTTCCATGCAGTGTGGGAGAGTCCTCTTCCAATGAGTTCTCCAACGTACTGTTTAAGCAAATGGGTGAACATTGAAACCAATGATGGTTTCATTTGAAAGATTTTAATGTTGTTATTGTTGATGAAAATATCTACAAAACAAATGCATAACAAATAAATAATGCAAATAAACTCTTTTTTTTAATGTGTAATATTACATTACATCAATGAAATACATTTACGTTTTATATGTGGTTCAGAAAATCATGTAAAAACTCAGAGCCACCATAAGATTTGCATTAAGTTACTTTTTATTTAACAACCTCAAGAATTAATGTTGCATTCATTCACAAGACACTCATTCATTGAGCTTCACACAAGTACGAATTTAGTCATTCATTCACTTGCTTAACTTTGGCTTGTGATCAGATTATAATGAGCTGCATGAATGAATTAATTCATTTCAGTGCCAACAAGTGATAGTGCAGGAATGTTTTTAAGAAAAAATGTACATGAATAAAGTGATGCTGAAAGGAGTGCTAGAACAATTAATGTTGGTGATTATTATGTCAATGAAAAGTTTATTTATTAACACATTTATCTGTTCACTTTAAATTAATAATCATTACCATTAGCAAGATGAATATCTATTGATGCAAGTCATCATCATTGTCACCATCACATCATCAACATCACATTTTCCTCACCTTGTGTACAAAACCATGTTCCAAGAGGCCCTGCAAGACCTCCTTTGCTTCAGCAACGATCTAGAAAATGGTCAAAATGTGCTTTAATTTTTTTTATTATGTAATTAGAAAAACAATCGGAGATAAATAAAATCATCATATGCAAATCAATATAAACATAATGCATAAATGACAAACAAATATTCTTTTAAAAATCCAAAGTTTTATTTACAACAATATGAGAACAAAAAAATTGAGAAAATACCTTTACAAAACAAATCCACAAATCAACAAAATAACTCCCAACTGATTCTGCATTCCAATTGGAATGAAGATGGACATGAAGGAAGATGGAGGTACATAAAAAACATTTTTTTAATAGATTGAATGCATGAACATGGAAGAGATGCACAAATACAAATATGGATGAGGAACAAGCAAGCAAACAAATATTTGAGGATGGGAAGAAAGAAGAAGGCAGACTACTAACCTGATCATTGTTGGCTCCGAGGATGTCCACAACAGCTGCCAGTACTGCAAATGAACAAATTATTGTTAAGAACCACCAAGAAAGTGCAATAAGTGACAATGATGATTAAAATGAAGACAACATGACATGGCAATGTTTTATATTTATTCGAAAAATCCTAACCAATATCTTAAAAATGACATAACTAATATTATAACATCTACATTTGAAATAAAACAAAACTAATACCATAAATTACAATAAAGCTATAAAACAAAATTAAAAATGATCATTTCGTTTCTAACCATTGTGTGAATAGGGCATAAAGCCCGTCAACCATTTGTCAATTGTAACCACGAGACAATTTAACCCTTCGGATACCAACTGGGGAGATCAGAGATAAATAATTCAATTACAATAATTACAATTAAGATTCAAAAATTAAATGCAAACCTTATCGTTCTTGTTGTTGATCATAAATCTCAATTTGACTCGCAGCGCTTCAAAGTCATAGCTTTGAAGAATTTTCTCATCATGGCTGAATGAATCCAATTGTTTTAATACTTCATCATAATTAATGTTCGTAAAAGAAGACATATTCTGATCCAAGAGCGATCCTGCAGGGGCAAAATGTGAATATTGTAAACAAAGATATTAGGGTTATAACCTTTCTGAATATTATAAAAATATTTAATTTACTAAATTTTTAAATGCTAAAATTGCTTTCAAATATTAATTTGTAAAAAACGTACTATATTTAACATGGAATTTTTGACAACATCTAGTATTTTATAGTGCATCTCGAGACATGTCAAGTGGTCCATGAGCTGAGCTTATTCCATTGTGGGGAACATTTCCAAATTATTTTCTGAATACTTTAAATAAGTTACTGAAATTTAGTAGTCTGGTTCATGAGCCATGGTCCATTTTCGAGATATTGACCGTTCAATTTATTGAAAAATACCAAAATCAGAAAAATCATAAAATGAATTTTCTTTATTTTTTTGCCATAAAACTTAATTAAAGCAAAAGTATAACAGATATTTGAGTTTGTTTATTATTTAGCATAATAAAGATTTTAAGGGTTCTAAAAGAGCAAAATAAATACAAACGAGGTTTTAAGCAATACTTATACCCCAATAATCATATAAACGATTAAGTCTTAGCATAAATATCGCCAATAATAATAATAATAATAATAACAACAATAGTTCATTTTTATGCCATATGCGTCAGAGGCGCCTCGTTTCTCCGTCCGACGCTATTTTGAAGAGGTGAGTCTTTAACTGACTTGATTAAGGCTAGCAGGTTGTTTACAAAACACGTTAGCAGGGTGTTTACATATAAACAAAAACATATTCCGTAGAACGGTGTAAAAGTACAATTATAAAATTTTCAATTGCGAAATAACCTTTA
>MPNW01000731.1:81786-125139 GCA_011800805.1 Hirudo medicinalis | reverse complement strand
ATGAACGAATGAACGAATGAACGAATGAACGAATGAACGAATGAACGAATGAACGAATGAACGAATGAACGAATGAACGAATGAACGAATGAACGAATGAATGAACAGATGAATGGACAGATGAATGGAAGGATGAATGGAAGGATGGATGAATGGATGGGTGAACGGTTGAATGGATGGAAATTTGGATGTATAGAGGCTGAGGTTTGGGTCGGGCAAGGCCGTGGATGGATGTTCTCTGGTTGGACGAGTGGATGAAATAAATGAAGGATGGCATGAGGGGTTGTTAAATAAATAGATGGATGGATTGGCGGGCGGAGGAGTAAGCAACTGGATGAATGGATGAGTAAATTTGCTGTCGAGTGAGTGGATATTATGAGTGGATAAGCAGTGATATAGTGTAGTTGTGTGACCTTGATGGCTTAGTCGAGCATCATATTTTGACTGGATGGATGGGTGATTGACATTCGTTTCATTTTGCTGATTGGCTGATTTGGTTTGGCCGATTTGTCCGATCAGTTGAGTGCTTTATGTATCCGAATAGGATGTGAAGGCACTTTTTAATCGCTCCACCATTTATGTAGCGCCCCTAACCGAGGGCGCTCCCTGGCGGTTCAGGGTGACTTGCGAACACGACATATAACGAACGTTGTCGTTACTGTCGCATGCAGCAAACATTTAAGCAAATCTGAAGGCCAAACTGAGTGATTGTTTGATTGAATGGCTGATTTTAACGACTGATTGATTCACTCGATTGATGCATGGATCGACTAATTATAGCCAAGTTGTGACTCTAAAAATATGGAATTCCTACTCAAAATAGCCACAAAAATAAATCACATTTAAATTATTCCAAAAACTTCCTCGGTTAATTTAAAGGGTTTCCAAAGAAATTTATTTTCCACAGAATTATTTTCTAAATTCTAATTACAAAATCAAGGTCAAGGCCACATGGCGTCATCTTAGTCATTTGTCTCCATGGTAACTTAATAACCGGATGACTATAATGAAATTCCTTGTCCATTATTGAATTATGATGATGACAGTAATAATAATAATAATAATATTAATAATAATAATTATTATTATAACAATAATAATAATAATATTAATAATAATAATAATGCTTAATTCTTTTACCATGGTGCTAGTAGGATGAAATTGACTTTAACAAAAATAAATACTTTAAATAAATTATTTTGATAATTCTAAAAATCCCATTTATTGACAGCTTATTTTGTTAAAGTAATAGTTTACATTTTAAGTAATTTTTTTTAACAAAAATATTTTTAATTAAAACTTCCGGTGGCCATTTTGTCAACAACTTCCTGTTTATCCGCCATGTTTTTTTCGCTTCATTCTGCTTTAGTGGCGCTTGGAGGATTTCATCGACTTGCCGTTTCAATTTCTCCCCGAATTATCCGATTATTTACTTCTATTAATTTTATTACTTTGACATTTTAATTATTATTATAATTAACTGTTAATATTATCGCAAATAATAAACAAAATATTTTTAGTATATCATTGTAATTAGTATTTATTATTATTATTATTATTATTATTATTATTATTATTATATTGTTTAGAATAAAACCATCCAGTGACCACAATTACATCGTGCAAACATTAAATAACTAACTATAAAATCATAATTTTAAAAAATGATTACAAATTTAACAATTTAAATTAATAATTATTCCAAACTTATAAATACCTTTCAGATCAAAGATCCTAGTCTCAGCAGCCTGGTTATTGGCTTTCATCTTCGCACTTCCACAGGTGTTCATCTTCTCGTACAGGTGGGACTCCAGGGGTTCACTCAACTGCTGGGCTGTTTTTCAACCCCCTTGGACCATGAGGGTCAGCTAGTCCACGAAATTAATAAAAAAATTGTTAAATAATAATAATAGTAATAATAACAATAATAATAATAATAACAATGATGACGATAATAATAATAATAATAATAATAATAATAATAACAATGATGACGATAATAATAATAATAATAACAATAAGGCATACTTATTTGGACATATTAAGTCACTACAAGTTGATTGCAATACCTTCAATTGTTTCAGGCCTAACGCAGTTATAATTATTAATAATAATAACGACTTGTTCATTTGCATAGAGCCATAAGCATGTTGTTGTTGATTGATGTTGTTGATTGATGTTGTTGCTAATATTATTATTAATAATAGTTTTATTTACATTGAAATGTTTTTAATAAATTACAAGAGTAGCAACAACCTAATCGTTCACTGAACATGAGTCACTCAGACAAAATGAAAGTATGTGACGTCACTATCTTATATGTGCAGTGGATTTTTCTGTACTAATGACGTCATCGCGTTACCTCTCCTGGGATTTGAAACCAGAACCTTTCAACCGAAATATCACGTGATGAGGGATATAAAAAACCACTTGGAATTTCCCAATTATCCACTTGTCTTATGATGTCATAAAAATAATAATTATGATGTCATAAAAATAGCTCCGATGACGTCAGCCATTTGTTTAGAAGAGCATACATTTTGGATCTTTGTTAATTTAACCATGTAATTAAATCCTTATTGTGAGAAAATATTGAAAACACATATATTGAAAATGACTGAAACACATAAGCACGATGTCGGTGTAATGTTTTGTACTCAAAATCATCAAAAATCCCAGTGTTTTCTGAGTTCACTTTCAAAACCTGGCAGAATTTTTCTATCCAATTCCATTTAATTATAACATTAAAATTTTTATATTAAAAATTATTTATTAATTATTTAAATTTCTATTTTAAACATTATTAAAGACATCCAAATTGAATTTTATGTTTTTAAAGAACTGAAATAGTTTTTTATTTTGAATTTTCTGAACATTTGATGAAATATTTAAGTCTTTTATCTTCAAAGAGTTTTAATTTGATTTAGGAATGAATATTGCAAATATATGTTTTACATTTATTTGTAAATATTTTATTGAAAAGTTTTTAAAATTGCAAAAAAATATTTCAGCGCATTCTTTTCAATGTTTATTTGGATAATTTATTCGGGAATTTATGACTTCCTGTCATTCGATTGGTCAACAACAACAACAACAATAACAACAATAATAACGACAATAATAACAACAATAATAACGACAACAATAATAACAATAATAACGACAACAATGCAGCAATAACAACACTAGCAACAATTTCAACCATTCATTCATTCATCATTAATCCCCCATCATTCCATACACTTCTTAGAATGTGATGACGATGACGACGATGATGATGATGGATTCCAATCAACACCGTAATGCCACCGCCATCATTCCAGTCACGTGTCACATCAGAAACCTCTTCAGTCACAAAGTCATTGTTTGCTTCCAAGAAATCGTCTGTGAAAATCCATCAAATTCATCCACGCATTCTTTCCTGATTTTATAACCAAGATCCACTGCCTTGTTGGAGTTAAAAATATTGGACAATTAATGAATAAATGAATGTCTAATAATATTTATAAAATTATTAATTAATCTTCGTTTAATTAAAAATTAATCGATGTTATTTAGCATTGTAAATCAGCAGAGTGAGATCTAAAATTCAAATTAATTGTGATCATCTTATCAACATTTGATGAAAATTAAATTTATTTACCACAACTCATTCATTTGCTTAATCTTTCAATCATTCATTTACAAATTCATTCATTAGTTTGTTCATTAATTCATTTGATAATTCATTCATTCATTCATCCATTTTTACAAATCAATTCATTCATTCACTTCTTCTTTCATCAATTCACTCCATCAATCAATCGAATTTATCTTCTCAACAGTATTTTGCCTCTCTTGCGTGATTGCTGAAAATAATCCTTCAACTCTTGACGTTCATTTCATTTAATATAAATTTAATAAATCAGTAATTGCAAATATTAACTTGTTATTGCAAATTATTAAATGTATTATTAACTATAAATTAGTCATATTTATTTATTCAAGAGAGTGAAATATCTGGACTAACAAGAAGAGATAAGTTAATGCAATAAAATGGTGACATGATTACTTATTAATTAATTATTGAGTAATAAATTACAATTATTTATTTTAAGTGACTATTGAGAAAATGTAAACAAGTTATGCAATTAATAAGTTGTAAAATTTTAATTTTTTATTTCAGGGAGAGCTCATCTGTTTGGAGCCATGGAAAGTCTCGTGAGATCCTTCAAAATTTATTGATCTCCATCAGCTTGTCATGCTTTCCATTTATTATCCATCCATTCATCCATCCATTATTTATTTATTCATGCATCCTTCCATCCGTTTATTTATTCATTCATTAGTACATTCACTCACTCATTCATTCACTCACTCACTCACTCACTCACTCACTCACTCCTTCACTCACTCATTCACTTCATTCACTCACTCATTCATCATTCATTTAACGAAACTTTCATATCCACGAAACATTCAGCACATTTAAATGCCTCAACACNCGTGG
Organism: Hirudo medicinalis; assembly: GCA_011800805.1. Lineage (NCBI taxonomy): Eukaryota > Metazoa > Annelida > Clitellata > Hirudinida > Hirudinidae > Hirudo > Hirudo medicinalis. The sequence continues at coordinate 120,650 of MPNW01000731.1, read as the reverse complement.
ACACTCGGCGCCTAAAGTATTGCATAAATGAATTAATGAATTAATGAATTAATAAATTAATGAATTAATGAATTAATGAATTAATGAATTAATGAATTAATGAATTAATGAATTAATGAATTAATGAAGTGGTAAAATAATAATGATGATTATATTATTATAATATTGTTATCTTTAAAAATATTTAAAATAGTAACAATCACTAGAATAATGAGCTATATATGATTAATATGTATGATATAATTCTACAATATTATGCAATATATATTTTACAATAACGATGTTATTAATATTATTTTATCATTTAATTTGTTAACATGTTAGTATGTTTCAATGATATTTTATTTATTTATAATCTCTAATTATCATTAATAATATTACATTTGCATTACGAAAGGCATCATTAATATTAATTAGATTACTAATCAGATATTGTTATAATAAATTATATATCATTAATTAGATATTTATGAGTTTTTAATTTCATTAATGGATTGATTAATCTTAATTAATAACCTAATTAATATTGACGCGGTCATTAACTATGCTTATTGATGTTAGTAATGACCTCGTTAATATTACTTAATGTGATTGTTTGAATGAATGACGAGAGAAGCATCTTCAGTTGAAGCCTTCAATGGAATTAGTTGGGGACCAATTTATCAGTTTCCATGCAATCGCTTGCTCCACGAAGTCATCGAATCTTGTTTTCTGATCTTTTGATTTTGAAAACATTATGTTTGTATGTTATTGCATTATGTATTGTTAACAAAGACAGTCAACAAAGAAAGCATGAGGACATCCCGTATTTTCATGATAAATCACTGAATACAAATTTTATTGGGAGAAAATTTTAGTACGTTGTGCGATTATTTCTGAAAGTTTCGTCAAAATATTTTAATTATAATTTTAATTATAAATATTTAAAAATTCAGAAAACGTGATTCGAGGCGTCCAATAACCGTGAAAGACACTTTCAAAAATCATCTAAAAATGTCACAAACTCACGTAAAACAGAGAAAAATGTACAAGATGTAATGCTTACTTTATTCTCAACAATGTCATCCTTGTTAATCTGTTATCATTTGATTCAAAAGTTTAAAGTTTTTACGAATTTTCCAACCAGTTCTTCCGAGGCTCTAATAATGGCGTTTCCAAGTGAAATTTGTGGTAGAACTGCCTTCCATTGTTGTGAGCCAATTTTGACAACGTTACCCAGACCTTTTCAGTAGGATTTAAGGCTCCTCTCCTTGTCAGATCATTTGACCTCCAGCCATTTATAAAATCGTAATTTTAATAATTATGTTATGTAAAAAATTGAGTATTATTGATTATATATTATGTTGCATTATATTATATTATGTTGCATTATATTATATTGTATTGTATTGTATTGTATTGTATTGTATTGTATTGTATTGTATTGTATTGTATTGTATTGTATTGTATTGCATTGCATTGCATTGTATTGTATTGCATTGCATTGTATTGTATTGTATTGTATTGCATTGCATTAATAATAATTATTATTATAAATGACCTTTTACGAATAATAATAATAATAATTAATTATTATAATAATATTATTATTAATAATTATAATAATTATTATTATTGTTATCGTTGTCGTTGTCGATTCTGTTTTCTTCGTCTTGCAGAAAGATGCTGCGCGAAGTTCACGGATTGATGCGACCTTGAGGACTCCGTTCATTCTTCTTATTTCGATGTTCTTCATGTGTCTTGTGCGCGCGATCTGTCTATGTGTGTTGTCTGTGTTGTGCGTCTTCACAACCTTTAAAATGTCTGTGATTTTGCTTCTTTGCATCTTGTCGTTTTACTTGAGACTGTTTAGCGATTGTTGTAAAGTGTATTAAACAATTTGTTGCAAACTGTATGAAAATGTGTGCGAGAGTTAACTGTACTGTGCACGTGTGAGATCCGTAAATAACCCGCCAATAAGAAACGAGATAACAAATTGATTCTTCAGCGAAACGAGTGCACTCGTATGACCTGCAATAAAGGGGAGGATATTGGGACGTTGAGATATTGTGTCACGTGATCTATTAATAACTACAACAACAACAACAACAACAACAACAACAACAACAACAACAACAACAACAACAACAACAACAACAACAACAACAATAATAATAATAATAGTAATAATAATAATGATAATATCAATAAAAATAATATCACATCCAATGCATAAACAATATGATTTTATTGCCAATAAATAGAACATTCTGATATTTTAATAATAAATTGTGGATATCGATCATCAACTGCTCTTCTAAATAAATTAATAAATTAACATCTAATATCTTAATCTAATATAATAACATCTTAATAATAGTTAATTGGCAGTTAATAATATTATAATTCGTAATCAGTAATTGATATCATCATAATTAATAAATAATATTGTAATTAATAATTATTATTAATATATTATATTATTTAAATTTATTAATTAATTATTAAAACATCCGCTTTGTTTTTGACAATAATGTGATTTTATTACTACTATCAATCACCACGATTTTGAAAAGATTTTGAACGAATTTCAAATGAATTATTGACAAATTGATCTTTAATGATCGCTAAATATAATTAATAATTACATTGCGTTAATTATAATATGATAAATATTGCATGGAAGGCTAAGTAGGATGCAGACATGGGACCAAGTATTAGTACAAGTACAAGTGCTCAAGGTCCAAGTACGCGTAGAAGTACAAGTACCTGAAACCGATACTCGAGTACAAGTATCAAGTATCCCATGTTTGTCAGGATGTACTGTAGTCATTAATATTATGTTTCGTTATTACGTTATTTCAATATATTTTTTTATAATATGCACATATATCTTATTAATAAAATTTCCTATTATGTTTTAATAATTCATTAATTTCACCTACTGCAATAATAATAATAATAATAATAATAATAATAATAATAATAATAATAATAATAATAATAATAATAATAATAATAATAATATCCTTCAAAACACATCAGGTATATATATTCATTTCATATTGAACATAAATACAATAACTGCAAAAAAAACACTTCAGCATAAATAAAAATAATTATTCCAATAATTAACAATAATAAAAAACCGCGGCATTATTAATGCCCGGCCATACATCTTCCATCCCCCTCTCCTAAAAGCCCCATTAGCCACGAAACCCCGGGGTGCTTCCTCTGCCCCCTCAGGTCGCACCATTAAGAGGAGTCATTTGTGACTGATCGCGTGACTTTAAACAAAAATTGTTTGTTTATTTGGTTTTTTTTTCAAAATAAATGCGGAGATGAAGACTTATTTCGGAAACATTCATTGTTTGTTTTTTGTCTTTCAAGTTGTTGTTGTTGCTATTATTGCGATGATGATGATGATGATGATGATGATGGTGATGATGATGATGATGGTGATGATGATGATGATGGTGATGATGATGACGATGGCGATGACGATGACGATGACTATGACGATGACGATGTTTTTAGAGATTTTTCAGAGAGTAACATTTCTAAAGTGTCTGTATTTTTAGAAGTTTCTACGTTTTCAAATTATTTTATTTGGGAAAATCATTTCATAGGTTGTTATAACTATGATTAATTATAAATTGATAAATTAAATTGTCACAAGCTGAGTTTGTTTGTGAAAATAAATTGGCCGATTGGATTTCTGTGATTTCTTTGTTTTGTTTTTCTTCTGTTTCTGATTAAACATTTGCTTATTCATTGATTTAAAAGTGTAAAATTTAAGATATAAACACATTAAAATAACAAAAAATTATTTAATGTAAAATTAATGCTACAAATTAGATTTATAATAAAATTCCAGTTTGTTTGTAATCAATTTAGAAATGAATTTATGGCAATAAATTAAATTAATTAATATTAATTAAGTTAAGTTAAATATTTAACTAATAATTAATTGTGTGATTCATAACTAAATACGTAAATATTTGATATTAATTAATTAAAATGATTACATTTAATATCAACTAATTTAAGCTGTTATATTTAATATTAATTAATTTAAGTTATTATAACTTTTCATTAAATATTTAAGTTATTATGTTTAATAATAATTAATTTAAGTTATTATAACTTTATATTAATTAATGTGGTCTAAATTTTAAATTTCACTTTTATATTGTTTTATCGTTAACGCACCAACGTACCAATTGTTTAATAAATATTTTATTGAAACGATCAATAATAATAATATAAAATAACAATCTAAACAGCAAAAACAATTTTTAATCGAACAAAAATGAACCAAGACAAACGAACAAACAAACAAACAAACAAACAAACATGCATTCAGCAATATTTTCAGCTCAAAAATGTGAGTCGTTCAAATGGAATCCTGGTCGTTGATTCTCGTTCGACGGGAAAGTGGAAAGTTTTTCAAGTTTTCATGGTTTTTCTTTCGATTTTTTTCATTTTTATTTTTATTTTTTTTATCAGAAACGTCGATCGATCCTTTCAACGTGCTTCAATCTTTCTTCTTCTTCTTTTTTTTGGTTATTTTCAATTTCATTCCAGTTAATTACATTCGATGAAATTTTGGAATCAAAAAGTTTATGTTGCATTCATGTGTTCTTCTTTTTAGTTCTTGTATTTTTCAGTTCTATTCAGTTCGACAAATCTTTTGACTTTCCAGATCACTATGTTTTAATTTTAGCTAATTAATAAATAAATAATTGTTTAATAAATAAATATATTAATAAATAGTTAATTAACTAGAAACTTTAATTTTGAAGTTAATAAATTGTTTTAAGAAATTAATTGCAGATTAGAATTTCATAGTTTTACCAAAATGCTTCTGAGATAAAAGCACTAATAACAAATTCGTTCTTGGAGATGTATCACAAAGTGCACCACAAAATAAATTACCTTATTTCCCCACGCCACGCATAACACGCTCCCGTGTATAAGACGCACCTTGATTTTATGAACGGAATTTTCGAAACAAAATTATTGCATAAAGTTACTGAACTCAAGTTTTATTCTTCATAATATTCACAAAACTCCTCTTGAAGGCATCAGTAAAACATATCGAAAACATATACTACTACCTCTACGTAAGATCCAGTTTTCAGATCATAAAATTTTCGAAAAAAGTTCATCTTATGCATGGGAAAATACAGTTTTACATTTGCTTATAATAATCAATAATAATAATAATCATAAACAATTATTTTACTTATTTCAATTATTCTAGCAATAATTTCCAACAATATTTAATAATAAAAATAAAATTATGAAAACGTAATTTAATAAAGGCAGAATAAGGATCGTAAATAATTTCGAAAAGTTAATTCCAAGACAATTTGTTTTGTTTACGATGGAAAAATATTTCATAGAAATACTCACAAATCAAACACGGTCGGTAATAACTTGTGACTGCCTTTCTCGAGCCTGGATTCATATCTTCCCTCTTAGTGATTCAAGGCTGTTACATATTTTCTTTTGTATGTCTAATGTCAAATTACATTGTTATTACAAGAGTAACACGTGCTAATCACACTGTTGCAACTGTTGTGATTACGTTACAAGAATGTAATTTGTAAGCTGGTATATTTGGTTTTAAGTTTTAAGTAGTTTCTATTTTTCATTCTTATTGTTCATTTAGTTTGAAATTAAATTAATTAAAAAAAAATATGTAAATGTAATAAATATTGTTATTATTATTATTAACATCATCATTATTACTAAATAATTTTTTTTATCTATTTAATTATGAAATTATTATTGTGCAAGAAATCGCTGAAACAACTCCAAAACAAAAATGTCAGAGAAATAGTTTTAATCCTCCATAATTTCCAAATCATCCTGCTTCGTGACGTCCACAAATTCGTGTTCGTAAGTTGCTTTATGGATCAAAATGTGCTTTCAATTAGTCCTTGTCAAGCTTGGATTGAATGGATCCGACGTAATATTTTAAATATTAATTTGCTTATAAGTAATATTTATTGTATTGACTCTGTCAGTACTCCATCGGATAATAATTATACTCAATATTATAGTTTCACAATATTTTTAATAATTTACAAACTAGAATATTTAGGGAACTTGAATGATTGCCTACTTAACTCGCATTGAGGACAAGGTGGCTTAAAAATAACATAGAAATATAAAAATATTGCGATGAAATAAATACAATTAATATATAATTTTTTCTCGATAACAAAAAATTCAAAATATTCGACCAGGTATACGTAGTATGGGTGGCTCTATCCATATACGCCATTCCGGTAGCAATCCTCCTCGTCACGTACACCCTCCTCTGCAGAGCCGTTTGGACGAGTTTCCAGACGGGAGTTGACCCCGGTAGGAGGGTAGAGAGGAAGAAGTTCTCCCTGACCTCCCTGACCTCCAGTTTCAGATCCAACTCCACGAAGACCAGTTCCCTACTGAGAGGCAGAAGACCATTCCTCAAGAACCACTTTCGATCGAGGACTGTCGAGCAGCTCGAAAAGATCGAAAGAGCAAACGGACTGGAGATGGAAGTCCTCATTCCGCTCGGAAATCAGGAAATCAAGAAGCGCCAACAACAACAGCAACAACAACAACAACAACAAGCTCCTCCATTCATCGCGAGCGTTGTCACGTTCAAACTTCCCGAGAAAAGTTTGGAAAGCGACCGTCGACTCTCCGGGCATTTCCATAGAAACGCCAAGGTACCGACCGCTGGATCGAGTGGTTTCTTCGGCAGAAATTCGAAACTGAAGATCAGATCGGAAACCTTTACGGCATCTCCAAACGTGAAATCCGATATAGACGAAGACTTGCCTCAAACTGCATTGAAACAAAACGGAAAAACAAGATCAGAAGAGGAAGCCGTCAAGGGCGTGCTGGACGCCGGTCTACCTGATCATTCGAAACGAGGATTCACCACCGTGTCTAAGAAGAAAAGTCAGATGTCTCGAGCCAAGATTCGAACTGTCAAGCTGACGGTCATCATCAACATCTCCTATCTTTTGTGCTGGTGTCCCTTCTTCTTCTCTCAACTGTGGGCTGCCTTAGATGCTGAAGCTCCATACGAGAGTAACTGCATTTATATTTGTATGGTTATATCTTAATTATTTATTAATTATTGGCTTATTTTTTATTTTTCAATTATTCAATTGTTAAACTGGAATGATAAAAATCGATAACAATTTATTTTAATGTTACTTTTAATATCTACTCAGTTATGCTGTTGTTAGTCTTCAATGATCATCATTGATTTTTTGTTTTTAGATTTTAGAAAATAATTTCTTATTAAATAATATTTACTTTAATAAATATTACTTGTTTACAATTTACTTGGGAGTAATAAAAATTCTGATACAATAATAAAGTAGGAACATTTTTGTTGGCCGTTTTTATGTTCATCACCATCTTCCTCCTCCTTGGCAATGCTCAGTGGATTGCGAGCGGTTTGACATTTTATGGTCGGTTTTTTTTTTTTAAGAAAAAAATCTTAGTGGACAACGATTTTATTTTCGAGTCACAAATTTCTTTAAATTTACAATCTTGTTATCTTTTGAGTCCGGTCGAATACGTTTTTGGGAACAATTTAACATTTCGCACGCTTCTAAGGACTGCTACTTTCTGAGCTTCACTTTCTCGGTCGTTGATTTATAAACTTGGAAACATTGGGGGAAAAATTGGCAGGACAAAAAATCACATTCACCGAAGCATTATGCCAGCTTTATCCAAAGCCCATTTAGAACTGCTGGCCAGATTAATCGCATAATGCCGCAATTTGACAGAATTTATGATTTTTTTTTGTAAAATAAAAGTTTGTTTTTCAGGTCCGGGAATGACAATAACCACACTTCTGGCCAGCCTCAATAGCTGCGTGAATCCCTTGATATTCATATTTTTCGTCCACATCCAGCGAGACAAGAAAGGACGGGTTAAGTAGAAAGCTTTCAATCTACCAAGATGCAGAACAAAAAACTGGAAATAAATATTTATTTTAGATTTTATTAGTTTTAATCGTGGCTATTTAATCGTGACGATTTTGTGCTTGTGCACGTTTGTCAAAAACTTTCTTGCTTATTGTTAGTAATTTCCTAGATTTTATTTGCTTAAACTCGGTTCTGATGGGTAAAACACGAACACTTTTATATTTCGAGTTGATTTATTTTACAACTCAAAGTGGCTATTTTGTATTTACTTTTATGATTAAAATTCGAGCGTGTTTGGACTTCCGTCTGCTTAGCGTCCTTAATTTGCTAAAATATCTAGTTTCATCTAGTAATTTGAACTCATGAAATGCCGAAAAGTAAACTGAAGTTGTGATTTAATTTTGATTACCAGGAAGACGTATTTTTATAAACCTTAACATTTCGAGAGAGATGTTGGAAATCCCAAGTCAAACAGCTTAACTGGCAGGCTCATTCATGTGCCGCTAGGCAAAGAATAGCTGAAATCTCTCGAAAAAAGAATGCTCACAACATGTCGGCGACTGAGAATATGGCCACTGCATTTTACGAGGGCTTGAGAGTAATTAGGGGCAAAGATTGGCGCTGGGGAGATCAAGATGGAGGCGAAGGGGGAGTTGGTACTGTAATTAGAGGCGAGAATAGCTTGAACAATATCGATATTACTGTCGTATTGTGGGACAATGGTAACATATCGAATTACAGGACTGGTAAATATGGGAAATATGACCTGCTTGTTTACGACAGTGGACCTGCAGGTTGGTAAATAATGAGAATTCGTTTGACTAAAATTTATTTAGCAAGCTAGTTTTAATCTCAATTGCCAGTTGCTTGACATAGGTTTTTAACATCTCTTGAAATTATTAAATTCAATTTATAAATTATACTATGATAGCATCTTTGCATTAATTCATATTGCTTGTTAACTATTCAACTAAGTACTGAAGCAAACTAATTAATTCCTTAAAATATTTAAATTCTTTATTCAAGAAGATTAAGGTGATTCTAAAACCAGGTGTCCATCACGGAATATTGTGCAGCAGTTGTGTCAAAAAGTTGTGGGGCATGAAATGGGATTGCTCAATCTGCTCCAATGTGCACCTTTGTGGCATCTGTTACATGACTGGTGCCCATGACCTCGACCATACCTTCTTAAGGCACGATCATCCCAACTCACCAAAAGGGTTTGCTTATTTATTTTGTATTTGCCTTCATTAAGGCAAAACAACTTTATTTCTTAAAATGTTCTTGCAAATCGTGACAAAATAAAAACTTACTCAGGATTTTCACGATAAGAATGCCTGACTGAGATGAAATTTCTTCCTTATTTGTTAAAGATTTTTAACAAGAAAACCGTTAATTAGCTTTTAAATTTGCACCAGTAAATTTCGATCAAACTGTTGCACGTCTTTTCAAATTAAAATTTGGCAACTCGAATGAAAACGAACGTGAAATTATAAAATTATGAAATTATAAACATAGAAAACTGGCAAGGAATATTCAATATTCATGAATTCATGAAAATGAAGCTTGACATGAATATTGATGGGCTGCTATTAATGTCGACTTGTTGTTAATGATTCCATTTTTAACGACCAAAGGGAGGAGGTGCCGGCCAGGCGCGGTTCGGCGATGGCAGAGTTGAAGGGAATTTTTGTCAACTCCAGGGTTGTTAGGGGCATGCACTGGCAGTGGACGAACCAGGATGGTGAGTGGTGTTGGTGATGTGTATATCACGTTTATTACTGTTGTTCTAAGTTTTGTTACTCTTGTTATTATTGTTATTATTATTGTTGTTGTTGTTATCATTACCACTATCACTACCATTACCATTATCATTATCATTATTACTATTATTATTATTCCTCTCGGCTTTCCGGCCAGTGAAGGATGAATCCGGAGTGCCACCCTGTTCCTGATCCTGAGCAGCCACGATCAAGCTTTCAGTTTCTCCTTTGAGTCCTGAACTTCTTAACCAAGCACAACTGGCTTCTTTGTCAACAAAAGGCTTTTCAAGGCTGTAAAAAATTGTCCATGCATTGGTTTCTCCTGCACTTCTTCCATTCTCTCCTTCTCTATGCTGTCCGTCAGCATCACTTTCGCTGGTGTTTGAGCTGTTGACATAAAAATTATTATTATTATTATTATTATTATCATTATTATTATTATTATTATTATTATCATTATTATTATTATTATTAATTAATCCTCCCAATCAACTCAAGGCGGTGAGGGCAATCTTGGAACAGTCAAGGAGATCATGGATTTGTCTGACATATCGGGTCGCAGCGTCGCCAAAGTCCAATGGGACGGAGGGGCAGAGAACATCTATAGGTCGGGTCATCTCGCTAAGGTTGACCTCAGTGTGAGGTCCTGCCCTTGGGGTGAAAACTTCTGCTACAAAGAGCACCTGCCTGCTCTCTGTTAGTGATTCTAGTGCACTAGAATTGTGCAGTATAAAATAGTTTCATTATTTGATTGTTGTTGATTTTGGTTTAGTTATTATTTGGTTTAGTTATTAGCTGCCTTTCTTTGAACGTTGCTGGTAATGATGATGACGACGACGACGACGATGTAGGTGATGATGATGGTGGTGATGACGATGATGATGGTGATGATGGTAATGATGATGGTTGTGATTATTGTTATTATTATTATTATTGTTGTTGTTGTTGTCATTGTTGTTAAAGTTTTGTCAAATCGTTATTACCAAACCATCCAATCAGGTCCATCGTACATTGAGAAGTTCAACCAACGAAAACTAGGGATGACCACGACCCCCTTGAAAGGTTCCGGTGCTCGACGTCCGGTGGCAGGTATTCAGGTATGAACATATCCTTGGCTGGTCGAGTGATGATAACAGTTGTGATGTTTTTATGTGTTATGCACTGTAACTGCATGTTAATATTGTTGTATTCTTATTTATATATATAAGTCTGTTGATTATTATTATTGTTATTATTACTATTATTATTATTGTTGTTGTAGTTGTTGCTGTTGTTGCTGTTGCTGCTACTGCTGCTGTGGCTGCTGCTATTATTATTATTATTATTATTATTATTATTATTATTAAAATATATATGTGGATTCATAAAACATATATTATCATGATTGTTGTTATTATTTTATTATAAACACCTTAACAATACAGGAGGCTGCTAAGTCGTCTGGTGATGCTGCAGGTGGACAATTAGTTGGAAATGTCGTCAGCATGTCGAAGGACGAAACGTACGACATCAACAAACAGGTGATAGAATTGCTTTACATTTACTCTAATTATTATGTGATTATGTGCTAACCTTGTCGGGGCTTAGTTGTAATAATTGTCACCACTAATCATAATTAATATTAGTAATGTAGTCATAACAATAAAAGATAAATAGATAATAATAATTATAATAACAATAATAATTATTATAATAATAATATAATAATAATAATAATTATATATAATAATATAATTATATATAATAATAATTATAATAACAATAATAATTATTATTATTATAAAGAAATAATAATAATAATAATCATTATTATTAAATAATTATTTTTAATTATTTAATATTAATAATGTTGATAATAATTATTAAATATTATTATTAAATAATATTTATTAAATAATATTATTAAATAATAATTATTAAATATTATTATTAAATAATATTTATTAAATAATATTATTAAATAATAATAATAATTATAATGATAATAATTTATATTAATAATAATCAAGTCGGCTTCATGAACTCAAAAGTTTAGATCATTTTTCAATTTTAACCAGATCAATTTAACCACTACCATGAATAAGCACGATTCACCATCTATACTTGGCATTCATACAAAGCCATTTGAACACCACCACTCTTAACCATGGTAGGATGAAAATGGAGACACCATCCTCCACATGGCCATCCAGAGCGGCTTGGACGGGGTCGTCAGGGACGTCCTCTCGAACGAATCCCTCATCCCAAGCATCAGCAACTGCAACAACGAGGACGGCCTCCAACTGGCCGCCAAGTTCGGCAAAACCTTGTGAGTCGGGTTGCTCGATAAGAACATACAAAATGATAAAATAATGTTGATGATGATGATGATGATAAATTGTGAAAAGATATGATAATTATTTATTTAATTATAATTACAATTTTTTAATTATTTATTAACAGATTAATAATAACAATCACTTAATTTATAGAAAGTTTATCTGTAATTTGATTGCAGGAAGTTTAAAACCTTGTTTCAAAAGTTTGTAAACGAATTAATTTAGATAATTTCTATTGGCTTAACCAATTTAAAAGTCGGCACAGAATTACAATTCGACCCTTTCGATCCCAAGTGCCGTCGAGCAGATACTGGAAAGGTGGCCCGGCATGGCCACGAGGGACAGGCAGAACAACTCTGCCCTCCATTTGTCTTGTATCCATGGCAACCTGGAGGCAGCCAGGTGCTTAGTGGATAAGGTGGGTAGTTGCATGAGGAAGGATGACGTGGTTGTTTGGATCTAATAGCATGAAACCATCATTGGATCTTTGGATTGATTGCATTGAAGCTAACGCTAACAGATGATCCTGAAATAAAACTAATAATAAATAATAATAATAATAATAATAATACTGATAATGATAACGATAACTATTATCGGGAACGATAACAATAATAATAATAATAATAATAATAATAACAGTATTAATTGATGAATATTCATGACTAGGGAGGAGCTTCGGTAAACGTTGCCTCGCCCCTCGGATTCACCCCGCTGCACTTGGCCATCGAAAATGGTCACACAGACATTGCAGTGTTTCTCGTCGAAAGAGGTCTGATTTGACTTTGACTCGATGATTTTAGAAGTCTTTTCGTCGGTTAATAATCATCGTCTGCAACTCAGTGGATCGATGATGCTCAGTTAATTAACATAATCAATGAATATTTCTAGACACGAATGAGCGTCAAAAAGAATTGAAAAAATGATGAATATAAACTTGGTTTATAAATACAACGAAGCATGTTCAATTGAAAACAGAAATGAGTACAAGTGTCATTCCTCGACGTGTCATTACTCGTTGAGTCATTACTTAATATGTCATTAGTAGACGTCTTAGTATCGTCTCGCATTTTAGGAGCAGACATCTGTCGGACACTTCCTACGGGCGAAGGCTGTGTCGAGTTGGCTCTGAACAAGGTCGTGAAGGTTGAAAGTACCGAAGAATTGAGTGGGGAAATCTTCGAGGTACTTGTTCACGAGTGTTAAAGCTTATTACGACTACCAACAACATTTTAAATGTAATTTTATGTAATGAATTTTATGTAATGAATATGTTACAATATTTTACTTCAAACAGTGGTAATGACGGTAACAACGTTATTATTATTTTGTTAATTTTAGCAAATGTATTTTACGTTTTGATATATTACATCACCTCAGTGTCGCAATAAAGAGTAATGCCGTCGCTTCAGATTGCACGAGAAATCCGCCCGACTCTCCTCGGCCGCTACCCCGGTCTCCCCCTGGCTTGCCTCCTTGCCAGAAGAGGTGCCCCTTACAAGGAACAGAACCTTCCTCAAAACGTCCGCCAGGTTCTTTCCGATCAAGTGAAGAAGTCTGTTGTCCATGTTGTTTTGCTTACTGGTTACTTAAATACAGTATTAATGTTGTGATCTCTCCTTAATTAATTCAATTTAAATAATTAAGTTAACGTTACGAAATTATTATCATCATTATTATTATTATTGTTATCATCATAATCATCATTATTAAACTAATAATTGGTTGATTAATAAAATTATTGATTGATTGGTTGATTGATTTGTTCGATTGACAATAAATATTTCCTTGTCGAATGCAATCACTTCCTAACCGGTCAATCATCTTTCTCACCAAGTCACGAAGTTGTGATGGGGAAGTCGATGGAAGCTCCCCCTCACTTGTGCGTCATATGCTTGGAGTCGAAAGTCGAAGTGGCCTTCCAGTGCGGTCACGTGTCCTGCAAGAACTGCTCCCTCGGTCTGCGGGACTGCCACATGTGCAAGGCCCCCATCGTGCAGAAGATCAACCTCTTCTTCTGACCGTTCGGCCGTTGGCATTTAGGTCCATTGTGTTGATGGTTAAATGTTGTTTGATTACCAGTTAGTAGATAAATTAATCTATTTTGTCGGCCACCATCTTACCATTTTAAGCTCTTTCAATTCCACTGCATCTGGAATCTGTTGCATCTGGCTTTTTAAGTGCAACAATTTCTCATTTTAAACCTGCTTTTGCAACCAGTGAATTCTGACAGCCTTTTGGAAATTTTTTTATTTTTCCATTATTTTCCATTATTAATTTTGTTTTGCTGACTCACGTTTGTTATTGAAATATCATTACTCTCGTTTTTTTGACATTTCTGTATTCATGGTTCAGGTACTGGTGCATGAGTTCAACTTTTTCTGCAGAGACTGTTCAAGTTATTTAGTGAAGATATACTAAATTGGCGTCCTCAAATTAAATTTGTTGAATTTGATTAAATTGTCTTAGTTGAACTTTTTTTTAAAGGGATCCGAGCGAATAGTCGTCGGCACCATAGTCTGAACGAAATCGGGACTCACGGTAAGATACGAACACGAACGGGAGGTGATGCAAAAATATGAAAACAACAATGAATTTCAGTGAAAATCGGGCATGACGATTTTTGTGGCTGCGACGAATAAAAGTAGATTTTATTTGCGAAAATATTTCCTGCATTTCTAAGATGGCGTGACAGCAACTTTAGAAAAGGGTGGTCGCAAATTGCGCTAATGGGGGGGGGGGGAAGCCAAGCGTCGTTCTTTGGGCAATCCTTTTTAAAGGTATCACCCCTCATTAAAGGCCTTCAAAACCTCTCTTCCTCTCTTATCAAACGTCGGTCGTGTGGAGAAGACAATTTTCCAAGTTGTCCCCCCACAGCGGGGGAGGCCTGAGGAAATCCACCTCTGGTCTCGCGAATCCTTCTCTTTTGACACTCCAGACAGGTCTGAACTTTTCCGCTCTGCTTGGACTGGACTTTCTGGTCAGGTTTCTCAAGTAACCAACTATGAAGAAGCATGCTAGAACAGTAGAGAATGTGAAAAAGGACGTCAAAGCTCCAACAACGAGAAGATTCCATTTGGTGTTGACGCTCCCGAGGATGGTTTTGGCCCTAGCGAGGTTCCAGTCGTTGGTAGAGTTAAAAGATTCGTGAGGACAAGTCAGTAGCAGTTCGAGAAAAGAGCACAACTTTGGCAGGCCGCCGTCGCAAGCCTCTGCCACGAGGGAAATGGTTTCCCGGTGGTTGCAATCGTGATAGTTGGTAAATTCTATCTCCTGTCTTACAATGTCGAATCTGAGAAGGGCATTCGAACTATGAACTTTGACATTGACTTCGGCGTTTTGCCCCTCGTCAAGGTCGCTGACGTGGACTGAAAAGAGTGCGGTATCGGCTGAAACGAACGCAGGCAAGACCATGCTGAAGGAGACGGAGAACCCGTTTGGACTTCTCTGGCCCTGATCTGAATAACCGAGAAACTGCGTCTCTGGTACTGTAAAGGATTTGTAATATCCACTAAACTGTTCTATTAGCGTCAGAAATGGAGAGTTATCGTTAGCATCGAGTATTTGAACTGACAAGTTGGCAGAGTCGGCCACCAATGTCTTGGTGCCTTGTCGAACATCCAAGACTTCAACCATGAAATGGTAGAATTCTCTCATTTCTCTGTCGAGCTCCGTATATGTCAGCAGCGTGCCACTATGAGGATCCAGATGAAAATGATCATGTATCAACTTATTCCCCTTCAGCCGGAAGGTAGTGTTACCGCTTTTGGTGGTGTTGTGTTTTTCCTTTGGCTCGTTTTTTGCAGCATGGCCAGTTCTTTTGTTAACGAGGCTAAGAACGCCAATGAGGGTGCCCTCAGGCTGGTTTTCGTAAACTTGGAAAGAAAACTCGGTTCTGGAAAACTTCGCATCGATTTCTTCGAATCGATCGGCCACCAACTTTGCTGCCGTTTCTGGCAAGCCTATCTTCATGAGGGATCCATGGTGTGGAAAGCTGTAGTTATTGACGGTTTTTCCAGGAGCTGAGTCACGATGTGACGAGCTGAGTAGGGATGGTATGACCCTGACAAACACCGTTGTTCTGTCGCTCAGTGGATGCTCCCCTCGGTCCTCAGCTCTCAGGACCAGCTTGAAGACAACGGTCTCTTCGATTTTCCGTAAACGTTTCCGACTGAATAATTCTCCAGTCGCTTCGTCTGCAAAGAAAACATCTGAAGATCCAAAGTCAGCGAGATCAGCTTCTAGTGGATGCTGCCAATCGATTGGAGAAATGATCTGACAGGAATCAATAAAGTAATGAACCTCACCATTCTTACCGACATCTAAATCTCCTGCCTGAACTTTACCCAATGCAAACTCACCGCTTGAGATTTGGTTGACATCGAATTCGTAAATGGACTGTTCGAACTTTGGAGAGTTGTCGTTGAAATCTTCGACGGTAACTTGGATCAACAACTGGGCTTGGAAGGCCGGATTGCCTCCATCAACAGCCAGCAATCGCAGCCAATGAACGTTCCTAGATTCTCTGTCTAATTGGGTTCTAATGCGCAAAACCACGCCCAGAATTAGACCATGTTCTTTTAATTTTTGGATGTCCAGTCGGAAGAATCTGCTCTTCACTTCGTTTTTTTCCGAGAGTTCGCGATTTCCAAAGACAGTGTCGTGAAAATGTAAAGTGACGTTTTCAGTTTCTGACATTTCTTCGATGAAATAAGTCTGAATGCCAAACTTGGTAGAATCCTTATCTTCCGCGAGAGGCAGAGCGGATCCACTACCTATTGGCGCCAGTTCTGAGAACGACGCTTGGAAGGATCTTCCGATGTGTTTGAAGGTCGGCTTGTGGTCGTTGATGTCCAAAATGTCGACCGTGATTTTTAAGATTTCGCGAAAACATGGCCACCCTCCACTCTCGACTGAGTTAAGAACGTCCAAATGGACAAGACAAGATTCGTGACTGATAGCGCTACCTGAACACAACTCTTCGCGGTCAATCTGTTTGACAACTTTCATGATTCCAGACGTCGAATTGACTCCAAAAAGTGTCACCGAGCTGGATGACAAATGTCTTCCGGAAACTTTTTGAGAGAGAATTAAAAAGTTGTTTCTTTGGAAATTGTTGTAGTTATAGTTAATAACGGAGCGATAATTCAATTTTAGTTTTTTCAAGTCAGCGGCCAAATCTCCAACCACTGTTTCGGGCGGCAGTTCTTCGAAGGCTTCATAGCGAAGTTCTAATTGCCCAGCTTCAGATTGGTTCCTCTTGATAGTGTCATTTCTCGAAATAGAATTAGTTTTTACAGCGACATGTTTACTCTCAATAAAATTGATTAAACCAGTAAGAAATAGCAACGAAAGAGGCATGTTAAGCATTGCTAGAAGGTAATGGTAAGAATTCCTTGCAAGTTGAAATAATTTAAAAAATTGGATTCCTCTTTCTTATATATAACGTGACCTTTAATTTTCTAATGCATCTTTCGGTGAGTTCAACCGTAAAATCTCCAGGTCAAATATTCCCCTAATGGAAGTCAGCGAAGTCATTTGTTTCAATATAAAATTTAAATCTTGCGCAGATATTGTCTAAAGTAGACATAAATTATTTTCCAATCTAGAAAAACGTAAAAAAATTACTAAACGTTCTACTTTTAAATTATAAATTTGTTTTTGTTATGAACGATATTTGATTCGGTTTGTCAGCCCAGGCATTTTAAACGAGATCGTCGGCAGGATTGCCGAGTTACAAAATAATTAGCAGCTTTTATTAACTGGATGATTAATCGTCAAATTGCGAGTGCAAAACACCAACTCGTTTGTACAAAATCGATCAACAGAAACACGATGACAAGTAAGTGGATGTTAAGCACGCTGATGAATTCTTATTATTTGGTTCAAACTTAAGAATGCCTTAAGCAACTAGTTGTTACGAGCAAAACTTGTTCATGAGGAGAAGTGCTTTTGATTGTGAACTCTTCAAAGTCTTTTTTAAGTTTGTGATTATTCATAACATATCCAATTTATATATTATTAAACCAATTGAGATGGATTCATTGGGAATGAAAATTGATTTTAGAGTTATTCTTAGTCTAAGTTATATTTACAGTGAGAGATTAGCAAAGATAAATCATTCATTGCTACCATTATTAGAAATGCATTATAATTATTTCTACTACCAAACATTTTCACTAGATAAGCACAAGAAGAGCAAGACAAAGGTCAGTGACGACAGCGACAGCGATGGTGCCCCCGAGGAAATGACTTTCAAGGAAGGACTCGAGAAAATGCTCGAAACAAAGAGGAACATCTCCAAGAAACTTGAGGAGGACAAAGAACGACTGAAGCAGAAGAGGAAGAGGCATGAAGAATTGTTCATTGAACAAAAGGTTCGTAGTTTGATTCTCAGATTCGTGTCATCGATGTTGTGTTGGTGATGATAACGATTGCAAGTTTTGTCAGGGTGGTGTATGTTCCAGTGGAACTCTCCAATACTTCTTAAATGTGTTTTTGAGTTTGAAGCTATTGGAGTTCTTGTGTTTGTGAATCATTTTCAATTTCACACTTTTGTTTTTTGTTTTTGCACAAAAATGAGTTTGTTATTTTTAATGCAAATTTTCAGCTTTCGAAGTTGACACAGTAGAAGCCATATTTATTAAAGGATTATTAGAATCATGATTCGCCAAATTACATTGCACGTTTTTCATTGATGAACAGAAACAAAAATTAGCCAAATTGGAGAGTGTGAAACTGTCAGAGGATTTCCTCGAAAACATCGACGACGAACCCAAAAAGGTCACTAAGAAAACGGGAAAGATTGAAAAAGACGACGAAGATGATGACATGCGTACGTCAATTCAATCATTTATTTTAAAATTCGAAGCAAGATTTGATAGTTGCTTATTTTTATTACAAATATTTAGTTCGTTATATTCCGACTCATCGTCAAGTACGAGTTGTCGTACATAGATTCTTACTTTTTTGTCAACCTGCTTCATCGCTTTGTATTCACGAATGCTGCTGAAACATTTGTATGCACTTTGTATGTTTATAAACTTAAGCAACA
Source organism: Hirudo medicinalis (assembly GCA_011800805.1). Lineage (NCBI taxonomy): Eukaryota > Metazoa > Annelida > Clitellata > Hirudinida > Hirudinidae > Hirudo > Hirudo medicinalis. Next base: position 101,593 of record MPNW01000731.1, on the reverse strand, counting down.
AAAGTAATCTGCAACAAATTTGATTAATGACTTCAAATAGTCGTGACTAATTATCGTCTGCAATTAGTCGTCATGTGGGGTCTGAGTGACGACACAGATGTGACTCGAGCTGCCCTCAAGAGACCTTCAGTCTGACATGCCTGGTCTAAAAGATCATTACTATTACAATCTTATCTTGCAATTATTTTTCAACAACAAAAATTTAATTGAAGATGGCGATGATGATGATGATGTTGACATGGAAAGGGAAAGTGAGGAACACGACGACGATGATGATGATGACGACAGCAAAGATGAACTCGAAGGGTTTGTGATTCATTTGTTTGTAAAAATGCAGCTCATTATTTTTAATGAGGTGATTAATTCCATTTTTATTAAGTTGGATTTCTTGTTTTCACGTTTGTATAGGTGAAAGTTTGTAGAGGTTTTTGATATTTATTTAAGTTTAATGCAGATTCGAATCAATTAATCATCGACCTCCTGATAATGATACATTTTAATTAACTTGCAGCAAAACAGGTGTCATTGCCATCCATTCGGCCCCCACGAACAAAATAACCCCTGCCTTCGAAAGGGCACGAGAGTTCAAGATGAACGCCCTCTTTGGACCGGCAGCCAAGAGGCAAACGAGTCAGTAGCTCTGAGTGCATTTGTCATCTTTTCGATGTGATTGATAAATGACATCTCAACAACGAATGTGACCAGCAGGTTGCAATGGCAACGGTCACACTGTCGCAAGTGCCCTTGGGAATGAGCTATATGAATGGTTAACAAAAAGCATCTCTAATTCTGTGCATGTGGCGCTATATAAATGAACTACATTTACAAGGAAGAGCAATTATAATTACAAGAATAATTTGCTGCCAACTGATGACATCTGTTAGATGTCACGTAGGAGTGCAGTGTCTGAATTATGAGATTACTTACAAAGATCATTTATTATTATTATTATTATTATTGTTGTTTGACAAATTTAAAGTGGCGTAAGTCCTAAAGGACTTCAAGGTTGTATTATCTTGTAACTTATTTAGTTTTATTTCTACTTATTTTTCTGATCATTTCCATTATTTTCTACTGAATCGTTTTGCAATTCTATTATTTGTTGCAATAACGCGTTATATTTGCTTAAATGACGTGGCAATGTCATTTTTATTGTATGGCATGATTATTTCAATGCTAAAAAGTTCAACCTACAACCATGTAATTTTCAGTGAAATCCTATCTCGGGACACGAGAAAAGAGGAGGTTTCGGAAGTAGGAGAAGTCGAAAACAATCCATCGCAACGATCACAAACGATCATCACAATGCCTTGTCATCAATTTAAGAATCATAAAATAAATATCGTCCCAAATCAAAGTGGTTTATTTTGAATATTAGATATTACTTGCGAATTTCGAGATTTTGCCTCAAAGCGAATTGATATCCAACATAGTTTTGGGGTTCTCAATTCCAAGTCTGTCTGTCAATTTCATGGTTCTAGTTTCATAATGGCCTTAGGAAATCATGAAATCTGATGGAAAGCTCCACAGATAGCAATAAGTTCTTCAGTTCTTGTCCCACTTGACAAAAATGTTCACGTTGGGATCTACAGCCTGTGGGAGCGTCTTGTTTGCTCCAATGATTATTTTTGGATCGAAATCGTCTGCTCCTGTTTCGCCTGGAAATAGAATTTAAATATTTTCAGCAGCCGTCAAAATGTAATTTAAGAGCTGTTGCGACAGTATTAATTATAATTAATAATATTAATAATAATTTCGATAGTTTTAACTCTGGTCGTAAAAGTACACAGCAGAAGATGGTGCAATGTGTGCGTTTCAAGCATTCCATTCAATTTCACTAATCATTTATGTCGACAATTTACTGGTAATAAGTACTAGAATTAACTAATTAACTGAAATTTTTAACAATAACTAGAGCTTGATTTCACTTGTTGGGTTCCCGTCAGTAGTCAGCCCAGCTTCTGCCTGCACCAAAAGGCATAGCAGGGACACGAACAAAGTTATCATCCCGAATTCCATTATCGTCCTTCACAACCGCATTGGCAGCCTTATTTAAACACTCCAATGTCCACATTTTTACTTTTATTTTAACGATTCATTACTAAAAATGGCCTCTTAAAAAAGTGATTGTATTACTTGACTGATATTGGCTGTGAATTTGCAATGAATTTTAGATTTTCAATGATAAATGGCTGTCGATAAAACATGGCGGATGGTGACGTGCTGATGCGCCGTCTGAATTTTGGAGATTTAAAAGTTAATTCAGAAAATTTAATGCCGGAGAAGTGCATTAAACGAGGTTTGCTTGTCCCTCTGGTTTGCCACAGGCTGCCCTTGTGTCTGGGTCTCGCGACACTTCAGAAAGTAGAAATGTGTGCATTGATGCGTTTCTCTTTTTGGACTGATGATGGTGACGGATGTAATAAATTGCTCAACGCTTCAGTAAATGTTGCTTGATCGATTAATAATAATTAATAATAATAATAAAAATAATAATAATAATTAAATTTAACAACTGAATAAATGAAATAATAACGAAGTTATAGCTGTTAGTAGTAACAACAATAATAATAATCATCATTATCATTATTATTAAAAATAATTATATTATTTAATAATTAAATATATTTATTCAGATAATAAGTTCATTTATTAAAAAATATTTAATTTGAATTTCCCGATAACCGAATACAGGAACAGACGCATGTCCACTTTAGGTTTGTGATTTGGAATTTGGTCATCAAGAGGTTGAGGCCGAAAAATGACTTTGTAATGTAAATAGATTTCTTTTACACTTTTGACATTTACAGGCTGCTCACTTTGAAGATCAGCCTTATGGAAACTCGTAACACCGCTGTAATTCAGACTGGCCCTGGTACCACAAAGTAATCCGCCTGAAAGCCGATAAATTAAACTCAACTAACAAGGAATTAAAAATAAGAAGAAATAGCAACTAAATTTGTAGAAAACACCGCGCATCACTAAAACATCTCAGACAAACGTTGATCGTCGCCATCTGTGAGAGATGACACCTGATGTTGGAGTAATTTTCTTTCGTAAAATTTATGACTTTTCAATGCCTTGACTAACAATTATATTAACAATTAATAACAATTATATTTTTGATGCACTGCAGTCTAAAGTAATTAATCATTTAAAAAGAATAATTTTATTGGTAAACTTTTGTTTAAGTAATTTAATTAAGTAATTAATTATTTAAAAATAATTTTATTGATAAACTTTTCTCAACCTATTGGCAATTTGGTCATCTTCTCAATTAAAGAACTTTAAGCAAAATGTTACAAACTGATTACGTTTGTAAGGAGGTGCTAATTTTTAATTAGTAATCATTTTGGTTTTATTTTACGCAAACAGTTTTGTGTGCGTGAAGTTTAGATGTTCGAATGTACGTGTGTGACAAAGTCTTTATTGATCTTGGAAGACCTATTTCTTCGTTTGGTCCGTTATTCACTAATAACAACTGGCTTTCAAATGCCTTCAAATTTATTTATTCGAAAAATAACAACAATAATATAAATAGAGTTTCTTTAAAAAGAACCAATATTGAAATGGAATTCAGTGGTAACAGAACGACAGTACGTTCAAATGTGGAATTCACATTAAGTTATTTTTCATCATCTCAAACATTTGCGTTGGGCTTCAACATCTGCTTGCTTTCAAGTCTTCACTGAGGCAGAAACTTCAGGGTTGAGAGGGTTGCCGTCAGGATCAGTTTGGATTTCCAGTCCAGGCTGCAGACCATCTTGTCTCTTTTCCTCTGTATTTAATTGCAGTAATTATTAATAATATCAATTAATTCCAATCAGAATAACAATATGCGGCAATAAAACTCTCATGCAGACTTCTTATTGTTGGTTATTTTCATTTTAGACAAGTTTGTAAGGTAAAATTGATTGAGTTATTAAATTGAGATTGATTTAATAAATTAAATAAATATTAAATTTATTTTTAATATACACATTTAATTTTAATAAATTAAATAAATATTAAATTTATTAGTGATTAAATAATGATTTAATAAATAAATTTAATGAATAAATTTTAAATAAAAGTACACTAAGATCAAGACACTGAGGATATTAATTGATTAATTTTATTAGATAAACAATAAGTTTAACAGTTTGGAACTGCTAAGATTTTTATGTTTAAATATTAATGTAATAACTTATTGATAATAAATCGAAATTAATAATTGAGAATTTTTACAGAATTACAGAATTACTTTCTGAACTTTAACATTTACCCATAATTCAATTTATTTGTTTATTTGTCAATTGCCACTAATTAAGACAATAACTTTACATAATGGTGGCTAATAATCAGTCATTGTTTAAATAATAATATTAATATTACTTAGCGGAACTTTAAAAGTCATAACTTCTGTCTGCACGAAGAGGCAGACCAAAGCAACAAGCAGTATTGCCTTCCCGAACTTCATGATCAACTCAGCACTTTAGAACACGACAAACTGCTTATTGATGGTCTTTCTTATAAAACATTTTGCTCTCCTTAATGTCATCCTTATGTTACTTTACATGACATTGATTGATTTAATGTTTTATTTTTTGATCCTCAATGTGCTTGGCTGGTATTAATGTCATTTTCTTCTGTGCATTTCAACTAAAGTTTTTTGTCTGTCATTTAAGACCAATAAGTCGCCTGTGGATGCATCGAAAAATAAATTAATTAATTAATTACTATTGGTCAATCATTCACAAGGTGTGTTTAATACGTCTACGTGTTTCGGTTTGCCGTCACACGTTGTTATCACATCACTTATCAAAAGAGAATGGTGAATATATTTGTATTTAGCTATTTTTGTATTTGGATATTTACATCAGCATAGGATGTGAAGGCACTTTTAATTGTTTTACAACTTATATAGCGCTCCTATCCGAGGGAGCTCCCTGGCTGGGTTGCGAATACGACACATTAAGATCGCATGCAGGAACGCAACCCATTCGGCGTGATGGTTGGCCCGAAAATCGTGATCGAAAATGAATTAAGGGGATTGGCAAGATGATGATGACGGGATGGTGTTAGGCAAGGCATTGATGATGAGAGGAAGTAAAACTAATATGCTGCTGTAACGTACTATAGAATATTCTCGTGGTGTTGAATTCATTTTTGCTAGTTTATGGAGTTTGTGTTTTGAAAATGTTAAAATCGTTTGATAAAATGTTAATCAGAAACTTCCCGTTGCTGTTAATGAAGTTGATAAAACCTTGCTTTTAAAACAATGCTAATGTTTATAATAATCATTTTAATAATTTTAATTCACTCCGATTTATTTCAATAATTTGTTTATTTATTCCGTTCATTTAATAATATTAGACATCCAATGCCTTCAACTTTATTTTTAACAAAAAGTTAGTAAATTCTTTTAAAAATATACCATTAAAGTCGGGATTCCTGATACTAGAATTTAGACAAATATGTAGATAATAAAGCATTAAAGCTGATTTTTAAGTTTAAATTGCCATTTCAAGAATTTAATTTGTGATCCAGCTTTTGTTTTTAACTTCGACTTCTGCCAGCTAACACGTCTTCACTACGGGAGGGGAACATCGGTGTTGAGAAGGTTAACGTCAGTATAAGTCTTTGGGATGTCGATGTAATTCTCTGGATCCTCTGCTCTCTTTTCCTCTATATTTATTAAAGTGCAATAATTAATATTAACGTAACTAATAATATGAATTAATAATATTAATTATTTGTATTCTAGTTGATTAGTAATTTAGTAATAAATTTAAACAATGTTTCAAATTTATAATTGAGAAATACAAAAAAAGTTACAGAATCACGGAAGCACTTGAGCATCATCCCAGCAAGTACTCAAGTAATTCATTTTATTTACTTTTAATTGTCACTTGTCAGCAATTAACTCAAAAATGTCACTTAATGATGGTTAATAATCAATCATTGCTCAAGTAATAATATTAATATTACTTGGCTCTTCAACATAGACTCTTTGAGTTTCTGTCTGCACGAAGAGGCAGACCAAAGCAACAAGCAGTATTGCCTTCCCGAACTTCATGATCAACTCAGCACTTTAGAACACGACAAACTGCTCATTCATGGTCTTTCGTATTTAGCATTTTGCTCTCCTTAATGTCAACATTATGTTACTTTACATGACATTGATTGATTTAATGTTTTATTTTTTGATCCTCAATGTGTTTGGCTGGTTTTAATGTCATTTTTCTGTGCGTTGATGCATTTCAACCATATTTTTCTGCCTGACATTTTTAAAAATATTATTAAATTGTTGTGTTTTGCAATGTTTTATAATATATAACACACAAATATCTTATAAAATGCTGAACATATAGTTCTCCGCTCCTAAACCACTCCTGCATTGGCTTTATTAATATGATATATTTTTTTAAATGATTTTTTTTTACAATCGAATAAATAAATATTTATCATTTAAAAGATGGATATATTAAGTTGACAGCTTGTTACGCTTCGTTGTCACATGTTGTATTTTCACAGAACGAATGAAACAGAACGTCAGTCACATGCCTCTCAAGAACGAATGATGGATGACCAGGAGAACGTTGAGACAGTGGATATGACATGGTCCAGGATAGATTGGGGGATGGACGAGATGGTGATTTCGGAGCTATTTTGTTCAAGTCAGCTTTGTTCGTTCCATCAAGACCAGGGACCAGGAGCAGAATCCTTCAAATTCTTCAAAGCCTGAATGATTTCATCTGCAGTGACCGGAACATCCATTTCTTCAAAAGCATCGACGGCTCTCTCCAAAGGTCTGCAATCACTTTTGGACTTCTGGATGAAGACCTTTTGCCAATATTCGAGTAATGCCTCATCAGCAGGAGGTGCAGAATGTTTCTCGTGATCTCCATTCATTACAAACTGAGCTCCCAAACTTGGACTGTTTCTAAACATTTGTTGAACTCTCGCATACTGTTGCCTTCGCAACTCCATTTTCATTGCTCTTTTTTGATTGACGGTTTGCTGTTCTGTCCTTTTCGCGAGTATTGACTCAACTTTTTTCTCCTCTCTGAATTCAAGCTTCTGCCTCACATCTCCTCATGTTTTCTTCTTTGGCACTATTTTCTCAGTAATCCATCTTTGGTATTCCATGTTAACGATAGACCTTTTGTCCTCGTTTTCCACATTGGGATCAATCTTCCAATCGGAGCAGAAACCCTCTTTGTTGAATGAATTGCAGGAGACCAAAAACAATTTACCAAATCAATTCTTGCGCAACTTGTTTTGGCTTTAAAATTGGCATTCACGTCTGATGTCATCATATTTGAGAACAGTTTGCGGTACTGTGGTTTGTTCCTAATTCTCATTATGATATCCACTTCTTGTTCCAAGAGTCAGAACGCATCTGTTTTCTACTAACACCTGTTGGAATTTCTTTCTTTGAACATGAACCAAATTGCTTCGGTCACTGCATACAAACTCCACGCTATTCGAATTAACCTCCACGAAAGCACTTTTAACATCCCTTCACACTGCTGTGGAATGCAAATTTGTCAAATTGGCTAACCTGTTTTTTTTTTCGGAAGAAATCACGAATCTTCGGTGAAAGTTATTTTATTTTTTTTTATTGAGCAGAACAAATAAATATGCACATTAAATATCAACAGAAAAGTAAAATACCATCGGCTCAAGGCGCATATGCTCAAGGGTCAGACCTAAGGGGGTGACATCCCACTACCAGGACCGCCCAGACCACATTTAAAGTTTGACTATAACTAGTCTATGGACAATAAAAATTAGATGAATAATAATTAACGACTTGATTGAAATGATGGCGACTCGACAATGAATGCTTTGAACATACGTTTAAACGAAGATAAGTTGTGTTGCTGGAGTGTTGCAGTTGGAACCATAGTAAGCATTTGCCACGGATGCCACGATATTGCAAGTTTAGATTTTCCTCTTTTATTTTTCCCTCGAGGAAGTAAGTCGTTCACCGATTGACAAATTAGTGGCAGAGAATACCATATTATTATTATTATTTTACTTTATGATTTTTGTCGACAATTACAAATTTAGGAAACACTTTATGGTTTGAAGTGGACGTGTCCTTAATTATATGAAAAATAATTTAATTTGTTCATAAATAGTTCTCCAAAAACATTTTTTAAAGAAAAGATTGAACTTGGAATAATAATTTTACCCCATCATTTTATTCCGATCTTTAAATTTAAATTTGTGAAAAATACAACCTTTTAAAGTAATTAATAATTTGTAATCATAATTACTGAAATTACAATCTCATCGGATCAAATTTTCTGATCGGTAGTGATTTTAGAAACTCAAGGTCCAACTTTTACGTCGGGTACGACCAAGATCACTTCAGCCTCAGGGTAGCTTGAATTAGTTTCCGGCAGATAGACATGTGGTCCATACGCGTTGAATTCTGTAAAAGTGAAATTTCCAGAGACACCAGGATCAGGTACATAAATTGGATCGTCTGCCACATTCGGATATTGTGGCTTTGTGTTGACGTAGTTGGGGTCCAAGAGTTTCGAGTCCGTGATTTTAACACCGCTGTAAGTTCCAAACGCGATGCCATTCACGTCATCGAAGACGATGCCACGCATCTCGACTGAAATTAATGTTAATAATTAAAATTACACTAACGAACAACTTCGCAATTGCGTTTAAGTCTTCAAAATAGAATTTTTTAAGGAACATTTATGAAAATATTTTTTAAACCATCTTAAACTAACCAACATTTAGCATTTATGAAAACATCCAGCTTACAAACTAACCAACGTAACTGAACCTCAATCGAACAAGATATACAAATTAACGGATTCTCAGCTATTTAAATTTCCAAATGAAATCATCTTTGAAGCTTCATCCAACCTGGCTCAGGTGCTGCCAGAAAGAGGAAGCAGGCTGCTGAGGCTAATATAGATTTGGCAATCATCCTTCTTCCGTCTGATCTGTCGGCGATGGTCGGTGTCAGACATCTGAGCTGATTTTAAACTTTTCTCAGGCAGCTAAAGATCCTCAAGTAAGGCATAAATCAATGTGGACCTCCTTCCTTGACATTGAGCTGACTCGTGTCGTGTTATTTANGGTCGGTGTCAGACATCTGAGCTGATTTTAAACTTTTCTCAGGCAGCTAAAGATCCTCAAGTAAGGCATAAATCAATGTGGACCTCCTTCCTTGACATTGAGCTGACTCGTGTCGTGTTATTTACGACTGGGTTGTTCGAGTATAAAAAAAATTAAACGTCATTACGACCTTTGGACATTTGTAATAATAACCAATAATAAACATAAATAATTTTTTATTTATGGGCAGCATAAATTAACATGATCTTAATGAAACAAATTTGTCATCTTGACCTTGTCCAGAAAAGGGCAGTTTACAGCAATTTAACAATACAACAATCAAATCTGTACATAGAAATACCTGCCTGGTAAGTAATAATAGTTAATTTATAATGCGCCATTTGCATAGCGTCAGAGGCGCCTAAGTTCTTAATTTGATGAACTTTTAGGATAATGAATTTTTTAAAGGAAAGGTCAGTATGGGAGTTACATGGTAAGTGTAGAGCAATACGTACTTAGATATCTTTTCTGAAGTTTAAACAAGGGAAGTAGGTAAGAAGAATAATTAGAAGCCCAGACCAAATTACAATAACTTAAATACGGATATATAAATGAGTAGTATAATGTTATAGCTATGGATGTGGTTATGTAACGGCGGAGACGAGAGATGATTCCAATTTTTTTCAAGACTTCTTTAGTTAAATATTGAATATTGGGTTTGAAGGTGGGATGTCGATCCACAAAAGTACCAAGAAATTTGCAGGTGTCAACACGAGCCAAAATAGAATCCCCAATACAAAGGCTATGATCTACAAGAAGTTTTTTTCCTGGCCCTATGAAATAACATATAAACAGTTTTTTTGGCATTAATAGACAGAACATTTGCATTGTACCAGTTTGTAACTTTTAAAAGTTCATTGTTCATTATTGAGTAAGTTCATCGACATCCATACCAGATACAAACACATTTGTATCATCCGCGAAAAGTAAGAATTCGAGGATGTCTGAAGAGTTACACGTATTATTGACATAAAGTAAAAACAACAGCGGGTCCAGTATAGAACCTTGTGGAACTTCCAGAGCTATGGGTGCAGTTGAGGAGAGGGTGTCCTTGAAGGAGACTGGGTCCTACCACTTAAATAGCTTTGGAACCATGGTAAGCATTTGCCACGGATGCCATGATATTGCAAGTTTAGATTTTCCTCTTTTATTTTTGCCTCGAGGAAGTAAGTCGTTCACCGATTGACAAATTAGTGGCAGAGAATACCATATTATTATTATTATTTTACTTTGTGGATTTTTGTCGACAATTACAAATTTAGGAAACACTTTATGGTTTGAAGTGGACGTGTCCTTAATTATATAAAAAATAATTTAATTTGTTCATAAATAGTTCTCCAAAAACATTTTTTAAAGAAAAGATTGAACTTGGAATAATAATTTTTCCCCATCATTTTATTCCGATCTTTAAATTTAAATTTGTGAAAAAATGCAACCTTTTAAAGTAATTAATAATTTGTAATCATAATTACTGAAACTAAAATCTCATCGGGTCAAATTTTCTGATCGGTAGTGATTTTAGAAACTCAAGGCCAATCGCTGGTAATTGGTCCAACATGTACGTCGGCTGAGGGCAAGCCCACTTGAGCCTCAGGGTAGTTTAAATTAGTTTCCGGCAGATCGACTTGAGGTCCATAAGCGTTGAATCCTGGAAAACTGACACTTCCAGAGACACCAGGGTCAGATACATAAATTGGATCGACTGCTACGTCTGGATATTGTGGCTCTGTTTTGCCAAAGTTGAGGTCCAAGAGTTTCGTGCCCAGAAGACCGAGGTAAATTCCATTCACGTTGCCTTGCTCGTCCCAGTCGAAGCCGATGGTACGTTTCGCGACTGAAATTAATATTAATAATTAATATCATTAACATTAATAATAAAAATTACACTAACGAACAACTTCCGCAATTGTGTTTAAGTCTTCAAAATACATTTTTTAAGGAACATTTATGAAAATATCTTCTAAACTAACCAACATTTAGCATTTATGGAAACATCTAGCTTACAAACTAACCAACGCAACTATATATCTTAATTTTAATCGAACAAGATATACAAATTAACGGATTCTCAGCTATTTAAATTTCCAAATGAAATCATATTTGAAGCTTCATCCAACCTGGCTCAGGTGCTGCCTCAACCAGAAAGAGGAAGCAGGCTGCTGAGACGAATATAGTTTTGGCAATCATTTTTCTTCCGTCTGAGACCTGCCGGTGATGGTCGGTGTCAGACATCTGAGCTGATTTTAAACTTTTCTCAGGCAGCTAAAGATCCTCAAGTAAGGCATAAATCAATGTGGACCTCCTTCCTTGACATTGAGCTGACTCGTGTCGTGTTATTTANGGTCGGTGTCAGACATCTGAGCTGATTTTAAACTTTTCTCAGGCAGCTAAAGATCCTCAAGTAAGGCATAAATCAATGTGGACCTCCTTCCTTGACATTGAGCTGACTCGTGTCGTGTTATTTACGATTGGGTTGTTCGAGTATAAAAAAATTAAACGTCATTACGACCTTTGGACATTTGTAATAATAACCTATAATAAACAATAATACACACATATATATAAATAATTTCTTATTTATGGGCAGCATAAATTAACTTGATCTTAATAAAACAAATTTGCATCTTGACCTTGTCCAGAAAAGGACAGCTTACAGCAATTTAACACCAAGAAGAGTAATTATTATCTAAAAATAAACAAATATAACAACACTGCTGTACCACACATTGGTGTACATCATCAATTTAAGGATGACAGATGTATTCAATGCTTATTGAACATAAGTTGGCTCAAGCCAAACGTAGATGTTCCTCAAGGACAAGTTAGTCAATTTATGTGGCGCATGCACATTAAGATAAATAACCTTGATTACAATTTGTAATAAGAATAAAGTTATTAAATTAGTATTTCTTATTAAAAAAAATTTAAAATAACACATTTAATCATAATTTTAACCAAATTTCAAGCCAGTCAGAAGAGCCATCAAACATGATTAATCGACAAAGCGATAAGACCTTCATATGTCAGTGCTCAACCCAAATAATTTGCCCATCACCACCATCATGACACCTGCCATCATCACCGTCATGACACCTGCTGCTAATCGTCAATTCATCCCATGAACATCACCTGAATTAGCTTGGTTTCCAAAAACATATCATTTTATTTTCAAAGCATTATCTATGCCAATCGCCAATAATAATAATAATAATAATAACAAAAATAATAATAATAATAATAATAATAATAATGATGATGATAATAACAAGCAATAATGCCAAAATCATCATCAATACTGTTATCAATTGACTGATGTCACGAGCGATAGTGATGACAATGACTTCCTTCAGAACAAATGCTCGATTTTAGAAGATGATGATGATGAGAAGAGCTTTCTGCTTGACGTCTGACAAGATGGATTTGAATTCGTCAAAGGCCCCAGATTTTTCCGGAGGGCAACAGAGGGCAGGAGGGACTTCAATGTCAGACTGGGTGCATGTTTTTCTCTGGAAATGTTTGGACCGACGTATTTCTCGTGTCCGCCCAGGCCGTTGTACCCCTTTCGGACGACCATGGCTCCATTTGAGGAGGAGGACGACGAGGAGGAATTTGAATTCAGAAAGCTGGAGGACTTGACTCCGTTGAGTGAATTGTGTTTTTTAAAAATGCCCAATTCGAGCAGAGGGTTGGGGACGGTTACCGGATTCGAAGGCTCATTTCGTTTTTTCGATTTCTTTTCAGGCAGGGCTTCGACTTTGCTTTTGTCCTTAAATTTGTCCTCTGCGGTGTGATTGTTCGCTTCTGACGAGGAGGCGAGAGACATCTTTTCGTGAGTCTGCTCTTCGTCCGGAGACTTCCTCTTCCTCGATACCTTGTTTTCCTTTTCTCCGGCTTTCGAATCTTCTGGAGGTGTGTCTCCTGTCGTTTTTGGCTTCGTTGCCATTTCCAATCTAGGACGCAAAGGTGTGCTGACAGAGTCATTGAGGTGTGACATGTTCATTGGAGCGGGACTCTCATGGAGAAGTCTGTGGACAAGACTCTTTGAGGTGTGACGAGGAGAATTTATGGCCGCCTGAATAATTGGATGTAATAATAGACTTTAAATCAATAACTAAGTTTAGTTTTTGATCAGTGGAGTGGTTCATAACTGATGATGCCAGGCAGATGCAATAAAAAACTTGTAACTTTATAGTTTAATTGGCTTCTATTTTTTCACTTAATAAGCCTAAAACTCTCATTAATCCATTTGGCCAGAAGTCTTGAAATACTATGATCTTAAAATTTCAAATCATATGATTTTTTCTTTCCTTTTGTCCTTTCTTGTTTAGTCAAAATCATAATTATTTGTTTCATAATAAAATTATCGTCATTATAAATTCAATAATACTCATCGCAATCATCTTTTCAATCATTCATCCAGGCACAGATTCCAATGAACCAAATTCCAGAACCAATGCAAGTTGGATGAATGGATTACTTTCTTTTCTTGCATGCAGTGGTAATGGCAAGAGTTGTGATGCATTGTGTTCAAAACCTAGCTTGTACTGCCACAAGCGAAGGAAGGAAGCACTACATAAATGGTTAACAAAAAGCGCCTCTGATGCTATGCAAATGGTGCAAATGCTATATAAATGAAGAATCAAACCTGCAAAGCCACCATCTTTTTGGTGAGGCTCTTTAATTGGTCTTCCAGACCTGAGATGACCTCTTTATTATTCAGGTCATCTTCCTCCAATTGCTTGACTCGTGCTTCTGAGACCTCCCACTTGCTCTTGTGAGACTCCGCCTCCTTCCTGAGTCGTCTTGTCGTGTCGAGGGCGAGCCTCAAGTCCATCTTTTTCCTTTCGAGCTCCTTCCGGTAGACACTGCACCAGGTGGCGAGTTGCTTAACGTCTGTCGAGTTTGACACCAATGACTCGATCTCCTCATCACAACCTGATGATTACAATGGTGATGATTATTATTCCTGAGTCAGTAACTGATCGCTGGTGATGATGGCTGTCAATGAGCGTGGTTATGATTCAATTGAAAGATTGAGTCGATAAACATTTGTTTAAGTAGTAGAAATAATAGTAATAATAATAATAATAATAATAATAATAATAATAATAATAATAATAATAATAATAACAACAACAATAATAATAAAAATAATAACAACAACAACAACAATAATAATAATAACATTAATAATAATAACAATAATAATTACAGTAATAATAATAATAATAATAATAACAATAATAGTAATAATAACAATAGTTAATTTGCATGGTACAGTGAGTTAGCGACAGAAGGCATAATTGTTTACAAGTTGATTCTAAGTGGGTCAGAAACACTTCCCATGCTAACTAAAATAAATTTCAAACTAATTAACTGATTAGCATCGATTATAATGTCTTTAGGTGATCAAACATGAGCACTGATTCGTATCACCATCGTCATCATCACTAGTTGCAAGAAATATATTATCTCATTCAGGTTGTCTAATTAGCTGGAACAATGTTCCTTTGGACACCTCTGAGTGTCACAAATGCTTTTGTACATGTTTTGTGCAGCTGGAATCTTACTTTGTGTTTTTTCTTTACAAGATGATCTCCAGAATAAATCAATAAATGAATATCCAACAAGTAGCAACAAGAAACCTTTAGTTTCACTCGAAATAAGCACAAAAGTGATATAAAATCCCACTGACCATTGATGACCAGCTGGATGTTCCCGAGGGTCTCCACCTTCGTCTTCAACTCGTGGTTCTCCTTGCTGGTCAGTCCAAGAGAGGTCATGCAAGTCCTAAGTTCCTTTTGAAGTACAATCATCTGGGACTTCTCCTGCAACTGAAGGTCCTCTGACTTTCTGTTGTGGAGGATTGGATGGTCAGGAGTATGGAACAAGTAGTCTTTTTTTTAGTATTCATGGAGTCATAGTTTTTAACTAGAACAACTTGATAGCACTTTTTAAGATTTACATTAACATGCATCATATGAATAATATGTAATAATGAATAACATAATATTAAATCATTAGCATAAATGCTTAGCATAATTAGCTCTAATATGTAAACACAACCAGAACACCAGGTGACTAGTATTGAAATTAATTAGCTAAATGCAAATATTTGGGCAAATGTTATTGTTGTTGTCCAATCTGTTTGAGTGCCTTGTGTGTCTGAACAGGACATGAAGGCACATTTTAATCGGTCTACCATTATATGTGGCGCCCCTACCCGAGGGTGCTCTCTGGCAGTGCCGGCTGGGTTGCAAAAACGACACATTATGACTGTTGCTATCACCACCACCACACACAGGAATGCAACCCATTTGAATTCAACCTGCATTAGTCAATGTGATGGTATGCAACAACATTACTCAAATAATGCAATACTATTACCAAATACAGTGCAATCCAAATCAACAAATACAAGCAATCACTTGAGTCTATCTGTTAAATCTTTGATCCTTTCTCTGTCTCGACTTTTCTCTTCGACCAGCAAAGCATTCTGAAGCGACTTTTCTTTCAGGGAATGTTTTGCAGCACTCAAGTCTTCACTGAGTTTGTATTTTTGCTCATCGTCGCTGATAAATGTACTGCAGTTGTTACCGCTGCTTATAGAGAAATATATTTTGAACGCAGAGTTTTTTTTGCATTTGGTCCGGCACTGAGGACAATTGCACTTGTTGTCGAACCACTTTAAAAGGCATATTTCATGGAATAAATGTCCGCAAGATAAACCGACGACTGACGCGGATTCCGAAAGCAAATCCGCACAAATCGGACATTGAATCAACATTTTAAGATTATGGAATTAAATAGGATTCAGATCGGTTGTTTTAAATGTAAACAACTTTGTTTCGTCTCGGTTAAATTTCCCCCGGCAAGAGTTTAAAAGTGCAGCGTTTTGATTTTAGGAATTTTTGTGAACTTTGTTCTACTACAAAATATTTGCTTATAATTGGATTTTAATTAAATTAAATTAAAATTATATTTCATATTATACTCTGACAAGACTTTGCGGAGACAAAATTGAAATATTCAAGTCGAAATTTGTACCGACATGGTGATGTCTCATAATCTTGTTATCATGTTATCATTACGAAATAATCATTCGTAGGAAGACCGAAATTATGCAATCCCATGCAGACAAATTATCTAACAAATTATTAATAATTATTTTTGAAAGATTAAACGAAAATTTAAATCTGGTATTCTTTCATAACATTCTTTTTTTTTCAATGAGAAAGTGAAATAAGAAGGGTTAGCGTAATAATTGCTCCTACATAAATGAAACAAAAATATAAAATCCAGCAGTCCCTTTTGTACAGAATTCAAATAAAAGCACGAATGCCTTCCTCATATCCAAGTGAGTTGCACGTAGCCATGGAAACACTGACACAAGATTAAGTGCACCTGGAGATTGGTTATAAAGGAAGACATATGCGAGTGTTGACGTCACAGATGACAATTACGCGATCATTACTATAATTGCGATTATTTTAAACATTGTCCGAATAATATAATAACTGCAATCAAAGTTAGATTCGAATGGACTTGACTTCTCTCATATAACGAATTTGAAAAATCGATGCTTGTAATTTGAATCTTCTAAGCTTTGTTAACAAATCAACCAAGAAAATACTTCGGTTCCCAATACGACATCATTTCTGTTCTTAGAGACATCGAATAAATACCGAAAGAGTTTCATTTGCAAAAATGAGCAGATTCAACATTGCACCGCAGACCTTCCACTAAGCCCGCAGCTCGAGGTTCAAATCCTTCCTGCTGGTTCTAAAGTAATGACCGACGACAAGAACAACAACAACAACAACAACAACAACAGCCAGAGAAATCCTAGCGGCAAGGAAATCCTGATGGAGGACGTTCGGCACCTCAATGCCAGTCTCAAGGAGCTGGAAGAGACCGTCAAGCGGCAACTGTCGCAACACGGAAAGGGAGATCCATTGGCGTCCATCCTTCCAAATGGGGAGACCATCAAACGGCCCATGAGGACTTTGAGCATTCTGAGGAAAGCAGACAAAGCTGATGATGCTTCAATGCCAAACAGAAAAGATAAGGTGGTATAGAATTATCGATTATTATACTGTTATTATTTATAGTTTTATTAGATTTTAAATGAATGGCTTTAATGTCTTTGCAATAATAATTGAAATAATGGTGATGCATGGGGAAGCGGCGCTATATGAAGGGTTATTAAGGGTTGAAAAAGCATCTCCGTCTCAAAGTTCATTGTCCTTTTTAAATGAACTGCAATTAATTAATAATTATAATAGGTTACAATAAGTTAATGGGTAATTAATTATTTGGTTAACTAACTATTTGGTTAACTAATTAGTTAATTAATTAATACTAATTATACAGTCTATTTTTATTAATTAATTAATTAATTAATTAATTAATATTTATTTAAAAAGACGTCCAGTCAAAAAACAATTAACATCCACTTCAGTAAAGAATAAGCCCTGTTTCATAACACAATGCGTAGCATGTAAACATGAAAGACCTAATCATGATTACCTTTATTGCACGATACAGGTAGTCGTCCAGGTGAGGGTCGTTCTTCTAAAGGTGGGAGACATTGATACCTTGAGAGACAAATTCGCAGGCGATGCCTTCATTCAAGCCAAATGGCGGGAACCAGCTTTGGATGGAAAATTCAAAATGGTGAATGTCAGATTATTTCGTAGTTGTTGTTTTGGCGAAAATTAAATTTAACAACATCTCATTGTCATAAGAATGTCATTTCAATGTCAAATAAAAATAATAGTTAATTACCATTATCGTCATCATCATTATCGTCATCATCATCATCGTCGTCGTCATCACAATCGTATCCACTCCAATGTTGAGGGATGAAAGGGTGGTTACTTTTTAAGGGACTCGAATGCATTGCTTTTGAATGATCTGTCATGCATAACAATGCACTTGTCACAATTCATCATTCCTTTCTAAAAAATAAAAAATAAAATTAATTTGTTTCTTTAAAAATGACGACGACGACGATGATGATGATGACGACGACGACGATGATGATAATGTTGTTGTTGATGATGATGATGATGACGATGACGATGATGGTGAGATTGCAGACCGTTAAAATAAAGATGTTTTACCTCATATAAAAACAAATTGTCTGTAATTCATCAACGGCATTAAGTACGTACGTCTTACTGTATTTTTCCAACTGTCTCACTCTTTAGTTTAAACAATCTATAACAGTAAAGTAATATTATTATTATTATTATTATTATTATTATTATTATTATTATTATTATTATTATTATTATTATTATTATTATTATTATTATCATAGTTATTATTATTATCGTTGTTGTTATTATTATTATTAACCGACTGATTTCGGTCCTAATCATCTCAACGTTGACAGATTCCTTCTCCGCCGTTATCATAATTATTCTCTCCATGGCATTTCATTAATAATTTACCATGCTACCAATGATCAATTTACCAATGACCATTATATTATAACCTCAACCTAACCTCATGACCTCATGACCTCATGGTAATCACCTCAGCAATTCGAACCCTTGAACTGGGAAGTATACTGGAATCCAAAGTTGTCCATAGAGAATGCCTTCGGGGAGCCCAAGGAGAATGTCTGGCATTCCTTGACCTTTGACGGAGCCGGGCAGGCCACGGTCTGTGAGAAGAGAAGGATTACGGGGACCTTTTTTGAGTTCATGGAACTGAACCAGTTCCCCTTTGATTCACAGGTGGGCGGTTGTTTTGGTTGAAATTATTGGGTGAAAGTTTGAACTTACTGACGGATGGGTGTGTGATTGGAGAGGTTATGGCTGGCTGGAGGTAGGATATGAATGAATATTTATTGTACTTCGTCATGGTTGATTGATGATATGATATGATGTGGAGTGATGTGACGTGATTAGATGTGATATGATGCGATGTGATGTGATATGATGTGATGTGAAATGACATGATATAATATGAGTACATTGTTTACGTTGGTTGAATTACAAATATAATTTTTAAACGTAAAACAACCTTGTTAATGAATTATGTGTAATTCTGTTATTAAGTTTTATCAAAGCATGAATAATTAATTATTTTATTATTCGTGCCTATTGAAATGTGTTGATTTTATTTACTTCTAATAATTCATTTGCTCATGTGTCATATTCTTGGTGCAGAAATCAGAAATGCACTCAGCCATTGGGACATTCAAAAATTCACAATCATCAGCTGACTCAAATACTAAAGATTCATGATTATTAATAATTATTAATAAAAAGACATTATCACAGTCATTGATGTTATTTGTAAATAAACCCAACCCAGCCAAGTCCTAATTCTACGACCTATGACCTTCGATCTGTAACCTTTGACTTTTAAGACTCAGATTTTTTTTCGCACAAGAGAAAAAAGGACTGACGTATTGTATTTTGTTTGCAATCGAACTTGCTTAGCCATCTGTCATTAGAAATGCACCATGGAACCTGTAAAGCGCTTCTGATTCTGTGCATATGGCGCTATATAAATTGAACTATTCCTACACCCATAGTCACCCTAAGACAAGTGGTTTCTGATTGAGGGACTTTGAGAAACCATTTGTTCTGAATCGACATGATGATCCATACCTGAAATCAATGCACAGGATTGAAATCCATACTCCGTTGTCGATAAG
>MPNW01000731.1:59286-76786 GCA_011800805.1 Hirudo medicinalis | reverse complement strand
TACTTTTCTTTTTCAAAGAAGAGCAAAATGTAAATTGTGCGTCCTGAAGTAATAATGCGTGTTGTGTAGGTTGAGGATTAACAAATTACGTTAAGTAATTATTTACAACCGGTAATAATGACTAAATTTTTATAACGATATTAATTTTTTATAATTATTCTGTAAGAAAAAGTACATTTATTAGTTGAAGTACATTCATTAAGTTAGATCTTTAAGCATTCGAATGTGCATGTTACGTATTAACTCATCAGACTCATCAGTTGATTGCCAAATTTCATCCTCATCCAATGATCTTTAAGCATCTTTTGAAGAAGCCTGTGACTTGAGACTTTGTATCAGTTTTTTTTATCATGATTCTTTCATGTTCAACTTAATTTGCAAATTATTCACGACAGACTAAATTCAACCATTTAAACCTATAAGGCGAATTATATTCCGCTAGTGTCCAAACTTTCTTAGGATTGGTTAGGTATTATTATTATTATTATTCTTAGACTTAGACATCCTTTCTCGTAGTTCATGACTAGCTTCTTAAAGCACACTAGGTTTCTTGTTCTTTGAATTGTGCATTGATAATATAAATACTAACATAATAATTTGTAAATATTAATGTGAATACAAAGCAAATTGCATTTTTTTTTTTTAATAAAAGCCATCGCTAAAACTTTCCTTCATAAAACTTAAACCTTTAAAATCGCTCGATCGGTTGTCAAAGATTGAAGTCGATCAAATTTATCAAAGAAATCAAGAACAAATAAAATCAATTTGAGGAAGATACTAAGCAAGGGTTTTATAATATTTTCGGAATTCAACAATTCAATGTAAGCTTTTATTTGTAATATTATTTATTGTATGTAGTTTCATTAATGGGATTTACTAATTTCTAGATTCTTACTTACAATAACGTTTATTGACAAGTGCATCTTTCAACAACAAGTAAGAAGCTATTCTGAAATTGCTTTCGTAAGGATAATCTGAAGTCACAATGTTCTGTAAGGCATTGCAGATGATATCATCTTTTTCATAGTGGTTGGCATCATTTGGAGTATCATTCTCTGGATTGTGGTCATCAGAATCTTTACTGTCATCAACATCCACATCATTACCGACTTCACCACCATCATCCTCACCATACACAACAGCAGCATTAGGACCATTCACCATTAGCACAATTAGCAGCAACATCAAAACCATAGTGATTATCACCTTCAGAAGCATTGGAACCATCATCATCGTCATCGTCATCGTCATCATCATCATCATAGTCGGCGTCGTCATCATAATCATCATCACCAGTATTAGCATGGACGATCATATAACCAAAGTTATTCCAATTCTCATCTCCACAGATCTCTAAATCAGATGGTTTCCAATTTTTCAAGCCATTAAAGATGGGCTGTTTGAACGTTTTTGAGACTTTTAAACCGAAGAAAAGATTTTCTTCAAGGACCTGATAATTTAGAGTATGTTTGATTAATTTTGAATATAATTTTGCTCAAGCGGATATACCCAATTTAAAAATTTTTATAATTACTTTTTTTTAAATTTATTGTTTTTTGTAATTAATTAAGAGCTTTTCGAAAATTTACAAAAAAATTTAAAGAATTCTAAGACGAAAAAAAATAAAATTAAAGCACTCACTTCGTCTATTCTCCTGCTGTGCCGGGAAAACTAGGAAAGGACTGCAAACATTAAAGGAATAAATAATGTTTTAGCGCAGTTTGAATTCAAATAAACTTGTCATAATTGATTTTAATAAATATTTAAATAATATCGGCTCTCACCATTTCTTCATTATGATCTCAATCAACCATGGCACTTTTTTTTACCACGTTTTGATGGGTCAGCTAAGGCTTCATGAAGATTTTCCGAAAAAGTCTATTTATTTAGTCGAAGCATTTGGCAGGTCCTTTGTCAATCCAAAAAGCTTAAATATATTAACATAAATGAAATTGTATTTATGAAAAAGGATATATTATTAAAAGTTATAAAATATATTTCTTCATCAGTGGACTTGACACGACTTTGAAATTCTGATACAAGTACAAATTTCGAATCGTGGCAGAACTAGGAAAGGACTTGAAACAAATAAAACATTATACATGATTTAAGAAATAAAATTAAAATATTTTATGTGTTATTAACTCTCACCATTTCTTCATGGCAACCTCAATCAACCAAGGTATTTTATCACGTTGTGTTGGGTCAGTTAATGCTTTATTAAGGTATTTCTTTATAAATGTATTATTATGCATGAAAATTTCACTGTCACTGAAAGCAGTTCCTACGTTCTGATATAAATTAATAAGGCAAGAATGAATTCACATGAAGTAATAAGAAATGATGTTCAACTTTTGAATTGAAATATTTTAGTTATTAACACTTTTAAATTCATAACAAACTTTAAAAATGTCTGTTCGCATTTTACACGCTGCGTTTAAAATGGACATGACATGCAGCCATTTCATGGTGTTGTCGTAGAAGAAGTACTTCTCTGTGACGTGTTTTGCCCAAAAAGCCTTCCACTACACAAGTTCGAATTTATAAATTCGCTCGGAGACACTCGAACAATAAAAATCTTTATTCGCTAAAAAAAACATGAAACAACAACAACACTATCAGACGACACTGCGGCAACAACCGACTACTACTCCCTTCTGTTTCTGTGCTGGCCTATGTATGTACAGTTGATGATAATGATTATGCGCCAGGCGTGTGGCTCGAACAAAGAAAAGTTAAAAATAAAGTTCCACGCTAACAAAAGAATTGTCGGGCATAAGTCGCGACGGTGAGCTCATAGGCTACCGGCGTGACATTCTCCATGGTGTAATCTGGTTCCTCGGAATCTGGTGAATCCTTTGTTCCATCATTCGTTAGAATGAAATCATCATCCTCACTAATCACATCATCAGTGCTTGCATTTAATAACACGACACATTACGACTGTTGCCATTGTGACCGCACCCAGGAACGCAACCCATTCGGCCAACCATGCCGAATTTATGAGGTGCAATGTGCATGGCGTCAGAGGTGCCATAATGCTGGTAAAATCACTATTGGACACTTTAAGTCATAGTATTATGTCACCCATTGGAATGGTTAAAAATTCATTGAAGAACATCAACACCAATCTTATTGTTGCTGCTAGTTCTTTGAACTTTTTCAGACGTTCTTCAAGAGAATATTAACAGATAGGTTTTATTTATTTTGATTTTGTTTTGTCATTTCGTTAACAATGTAAAATAGATATAATAGTTTTAATAGGTTCAACATAGCATTACGTTGAACAAAAGTACTATTGTTTAATAATTTTACTATTCTATTGTTTAATAATTGCTGTAATAAGTTAATTAGCTTCTGAATTTCTGAACTTTTGTTTTCTCCGTAGAACGATTCATTCACTACTCAGATTTGCTATCATTTAATGAATTTTATCAGCTAGAGTTATTACTAGTAATATTTGACTTATTGGCAGCGTCACCAATGGCAACATGATCATCGTCATTGGATGGGGAATGGTCATCGAAATTTTTAATAATCAGTTGGAGGACATCTGTCTACCACACTAATAACATTTATTTATCTTACGAATATTAAAAATAATAATCATAAAGAATGAAGCATGAAAAACAGAAAACCAAAAAGCGCAAAGCCTTTAAAAAAAATATTCCGAGCAGACCAACAACATCTGCCCCAGGGGTGCCCAATCATATCAGGCATGTTTTTCCTATAGTTATCATTTAGACTTCTTCAGTAACCTTTGGTTTTATCCCTATAAGGGGACTTAAGAATAAAGGCATAATTAAACCCTCACGGAACTAACAATGCAACGAAAAGGTTTTCTTCGGTTAAATTTCCATGAAATTTAATTTATAAAATTGTATATCTGGAAAAAAAGTAATGTGGCATTTATGAGTAACTATAATAATAATAACGACTGCAGAAAGCTTTGTTTTTTTTCCTTCAAACATTCGCTGCATGGATTTGAAACAGAATCACACTCAAATAGCGATATAATCACTCAAAATATAATAAAACAATTATAGTAATATTAAAATGTTTTAAAATCATTTGCTTAAACGAATATTTAAAAATTAAATAAGAGACATTGGCAAAATATTTAATGCTCAAATATTTTTAGATAATTTATTAAATGCATAGCGTTCAATTTATATAATTTAAACATATTGACTAGATAAGGTGAATTTCGATTTCAAAACAAGTTGTCATTCCGAATTTTCCTGCCGACTTCCTTTTTCTCGCACATCCGATAGAAACATGGACGCCAAAGCTGCTCCTATCAAACTCGGAAAAGTGAGAGTTTTCACGAAAGTTTTTGAAACGAAAGTGATTTAACCAAATGACAATATTGAAAAACTTCGTCTTCGGGCGTTTCGAAGCCGATGTTGATAGAAGACACCTTTTGTTTCCTAGGTGACTAAAGTTCTCGGCCGTACTGGAAGCCAGGGCCAATGCACACAAGTGAGATGTTTTAATCGGTTAAGGGTTGTGGGTTGGTTTTAAGTTAGGCTCGTTGCAATTTCACAAAAATCGCGAGGATCACCGATGCCTCCGCCACCCCCATTACGTAAGAAATGTTGCAAACAAGGCAACACCTCGTCTTTGCGAACTGCTTTATGTTATTTCAAAGCATTTATTTAATCCTTTGTTGTAATTACTCGTTCAGGTCAGGGTTGAGTTCATTGATGAAACTAACAGGTCCATCATCAGGAATGTCAAGGGACCGGTCAGAGAAGGAGATATCCTGACTCTTCTTGAGAGTGAAAGAGAAGCCAGGAGGCTCAGGTGAAGAAGAGGAGGCAGCAACACAAGGTACAACTGTCACAGAATGAATATGATCGTGACTGATTGCTTAGTTTCCCATTTTCATTTATAGAATCCCACTTGAGGATGCTCAACTTGTGCTTGTAAAACTCCAGAAAATTTTACTGGTTTTGAAAATTGAGTAAAATAGTGAAAAACCTGACCACGTTTTGTCCGTTTGTGATTTCTAATGCCGAAAACATGGTCAACTCGGTTGCTATGTAACTGCTCTGATTTGGTATCAATGGCTCGTTTGAGTTATTCGGGCAGATTGTGACGTGACAACTCGAACCTAGACTTGATGGGTTTGTTAGGGATAAGTGCCAAAAAATACAGCGAGCGTTGGGACAAGCAAATAGTTTTGAGATTTTGGGATTGGTAGGACTAGGTCATTGGTTTCATAATGTTTATGTTACAGGGTTTTTGTTGTGAACATTAAGTCAGCTTGACAGTCTGGGCTTAGGTGTGGTCTTGGGGCATGAGCTATGTTCCAGCTGGTATTTGTTGAGGTGTTGCCAAATGCCCACATGGACTGTTCAGCTTCTCTCCTTTTGAAACTCTGCTTCGACTTTGGCCTTCACTGCTTCCCAATTGACTTTGATCTGTGGGGGGGAGGGGTTCATCAAAACTTATTTTAGTTAAATGACCAACAAGTTAATTGTAATTAATTGGTATTTGGTGTCATTCTATGCCAGTGGTCGATATCATTCATGTTTGTTGAAATTGTTGTCGTGGCTCGGAGGGAACAAGTTGCCGTGGCACCCTCATGTCGGCATTTCATTTTAGAACCGGTGGATTGGGTCAAGATATGATTGTTGAGGTTAACTGTTGTCAGCCGATTAATATTATTTTTTTTTTTTTTTATTATTATTACTTGTTATGATAAACTAATGTTAAAAATTGATTAAGGGGTGATTATTAGTATAGGATTAAATGATATTTTATATGCTTAGCAGCTTATCACCTCTTCTGCATAGTGGAGGAATTTCTTATTGGTCTCCTCCTTGTCGAAGTTCTGCAGGTACTGCTGTCTGTGGCCGAGCACCGTGTCCAGGTGAGTCTTGTGTTTGATTGCCAAGTCGAGAGCCCTGTCGATGTGATTGAGCATTAAATTGGAAAGGATAAATAAGGGATTGTTGTTAATATTGTAATTTCTATAAAAAAAAATATAATATGATGAAAGTCAAATTGGATATAATATATAAGATATTATTTCTCATGTTATATCATTGTGATAATTGATTGCAATAAATGGTGATAACCTCTCCCAATTGAAAAGTGATAGGTTGAGCATGATGGCCCTGAAGATCATGCCAGACTGAAGGTAGATTCCCTCTGCCTCAAGAACTTGCCCAGAGAAAAGGGCTAGTTCAGCCTGCTGGGATTGTTTTGTGGGAAGTTCTCTTATCCTTCTAAGGAACTGGACCTTTTCCGGCTAGATGGCAAATTGGCAAAGTGGATTGTAACTAATTTGTAAGGATACCAGTTGTAATTTGATTATAATAACAACAATAATAAAAATAATAATAATAATGATGATGATGATAACAACAACAACAATAATAATAACATAATCTTATTAAGTAAGCAACTGCAGTTATTTACTTTTCTAAATAATTTCTAATATCTCGAGAAGCTCGCAAGAATTTGTTGTCTTATAAATATTTGATAGGCTCTCCCAAAAAAAAAAGGCCCACCTCGTCAAGAGATGCATAAGCTACTTCAGCTGTATTCAGATGTTTGTGGTGTGTTGACATGGCGGCCAGACATGCCCAGAGAGATTCAGTCTGTTGAAAAGAGGAAATATTCAATAAACAAGGCTGTTGTCGTTGTAATAATTGTTAGTGAGTAATTATCACAATTAATATTAATAATACTGCAATATTTTAAAACACCATTGAATGCCTGTTAATTATCATTATAATTTACCATAAATATAATAATAATAAGTATATAATATTTTATTAATAACAAATAATAATTACACTTATTATTAGATATAATTATTTACAATAAATATTATTGCTATCATTTGTTGCTAACAAGAGAAAAATATTGACAATGTCTTCATTTTTCCAGTGCCAAAGAAACGAATGCATTACTGAATTCCGTCCAAATTATAAGACCACCCACATCGACAAATCGACAGAGTTTCAAGGCTTCTTCCCATTTGGCTGCAGTGACACATCGTTGAAGCACGGAAAAGTACGGGGGCAGCAAAGTGTGCACCGTGGATCCGTCTGACCGTCTGATGGAAATCTGGTTGCCCACAAAATGCTGCAGGATTGGCTCCTTGCCAAATTCACTGGAGAATAAATATAAATTTGCATAACAACCCTTACAATAATAATAATAATAATAATAATAACAATAACAATATTGAATGAATAAATATAAATTTGCTTACTAATTGTTATAATAATGATAATAATAATACCAATAATAATATTGATTGAACTGCAAGTCCTAAAAATGCGACAAAGTACAAAGAATGACTTTTCAGTAGAATTTCCACTTTGTGTCGTTTATTTGTGTATAATTAAAAATTAATTAAAAACGATAACGTCACAGGACATTGTTTCACATTAATGTGACAGGAATAAAATAAAAGTTACAGGAGGCATTCAACCAAATTTTTTAACCGAATCAACGAGATAGCGAAACAAAAATTTCAATGAAGAGATCACCTGGCATCCTTCTCGAATACGGCTTTGTCGAGAAGATTCTTATCGACATAGGCAGCGTTCGGCCAACACCAGACCTTCAGTCAATCGATCGATCAGGATTTAATCAATTAACAATTTAATTTGATCATCGAGCTTATTATTGATCATTATAATAATTAATGAAGTCAAATAATAATAATTATTAATTAAGTCTAATTGCAATGATTAATTAAGCAAAAGCTTCAATAAGCAAACAATTTCGTTTTCAAAGGAGCTTGGACGAGGCGATGCACCTAATGAACCAAATTGATGGGGAGCAATTACCATGGCGAATTCATCAAATGCCCCAATTAATGTAATCAATGAGATTTCACTTTTTTAATGACTCTTCAGTCGTTAAACTTGTTGCAAACTAATTTTTTGAAAAATCTCTCAACATGGATGTTTTTATTTGTTTTTAAATTTAATGAAAGTTAGTCAAATGCCAATACAAAATAAAATACAAATTTATTCTGACCTTCAACTTCTCCTCAGTGATGCAGGCCAGGAAGCACGCATCGTCACACCAGCACAGGCTTTCCACCACTTTGCCTGGAAGTATCCAGTTATGATAACATCATGATTTTAATGATGATGATGATTAGAATGTAAGTATATACTTATTAAAATTCCAAATTGATTAATTAATTGATTGGCAACAACAACAACACAGTATTAAACATCACCACAAGTGAACAAACATCTATAAAAACAGCACCAACAACGTCAACAAAACTCTTGTCAACTCATAATCTGACACCACCACCCAGTCACCGACCCAGTTTGACAATCTTCCTCAGCGACCCGAAAGTCCGGACCTGGACGAGGAAGACGTTCCGATTCCTGTCGACGACGGTCAGCCTCCTCTCGGTGGCCGATCCGGTTTTGTCCAGGGAGACCTCGACAATTTCCATCTGCAAAGAAGAGAAGAAGCATTACTAATGTCGACGATGACATGATCCACACCGTGGCTTGATATCTGATCGAAAAGTTTTGTTTTTGTCATTCTTCACATTTTATTTAAAATGCACAACAATGCACAGCAATATGCAACAATGCACAGGTTGGTTTGAAGAGAGTTGAGTTCTTCCGTCATTAACAGGTCCTTGACAAGATCAGATCAAATTGACAAGCAACGTTGCACAAACATTACGACTTACCTGATGGACGAACGGTTTTCCATCACCAACCGCCTTGCCTGACATCAACTCGAACAGCTGCACCACTGGAAATTCCAGGATAAAGACATTAATTCAACATATTTTCTTATTTCTCAAAAAAAAATAATTACAAATAATAACAATTAATTGTTAAATAATAATTACAAATCTAAGAAATATATTTTATTATTATTTTTTTCTTATTATTATTATTAGGGAACAATCACAACAACCCTTCTCATCATTTTTATCCCTGACGGCGATGGTGTCGTCACTTATGGCCAAGGTGTGTCTGTTGAAGGTGTCCGCCCTCATGCCCTGGAATTTGGGAGAGCTGACTGGTCGACCATCGTAGGAGTAGACATAAATATTGGCCCCATCCACCAATAGGAAGTATCTGCATTGTTGATTTAAACCACATAATAAGTTATATACTGTAAATAATTTTCTAATTAATTAATAATCCAATTTACATTTGTTAGTTTATTCATTAAACTCTTAATAATTTCAATTGAATTCAATTTCAATCAATTTCAATTTCAATCAAATTAATTTTATTTTTTCATTTTAATTTCAACTTCTCCTCAACTGACTTCTCGCTCTGTCTGATCAGACTGACATTCCCCTCTTTCAGATCAAACTCTGCTGGCGTGTTCCAGTTGCTGACGCTGGGTTTACAAATGTAAATACTAAGATTAATAATGGTTATGATAATTAGTTAAATGTGAGCATTTAATCATTTAATCAATTCATTTACATGCTTAATGGGTCTATCGATTCAGTAATAACAAAGTCATCATCTTACGATTGTCTGTTACACATATAATTTACATTAAAACCGTCAAGCAATGGCATCAATATTACATTTTAACATAAAATTAACTTAGCATAAAATCATGATGACAAATCATGTTATTTATATAAAAAAATATCATTCATCAGATGCACCCTGCAGTGAAATCACCCGGTCGAGTTCAAGTCACCTGTAAATGTAGCACTTGATCGCCGTCGCGACGACGAGATGCTTGTGTCCGAGGGAGACCTTGATGATCCGATCCTTTGTTTCCAGCTTCTCCTTCGAGTCGTTCGAAACGTTCACAACCTGGATTGACTTGCTTCCACTCACAGAGATGCTGATGTTCAGCCAGTCTAGCCTCCTGATGACGATGATGATGATGATGACGACGACGATGACGACGTTGACAATGATGTTGACGATGACGACAGTGACGATAATTATGGTGGACCATGATGATGCTGACTCCAGTAAGATTGAAAATGATGATGGGATATGAGATTGTAACAAATTTAATCAGAGATTTGAAAATTTGAAAGCAGGTTTGAAACACCTTAACCACGAAATAAATAAATAGTAATAATAATAATATTAATTAATGAAATAATAATGAAGTTTGCTTTAAAACAACTAATGTTTTTACTAAAAAATAAGTGAAAGAATCCTTAAATACGAACGTAAATCACAGGTTGCAAATAGAGCAAGTAGCCTCTCTCACCTGTCGATCACATGGCCAAAGACGACACTGCCGTTACCGCAACCACCGGCCAGTTGCGTGCTGTCGTTGGACCAGCTGATGTGGTAAATGCTCCCAGAAGATGGCTTCTCGAGACTGTGCGACCACTTGGGGAAAAAGATCGTTGCACTCATTAATAAAATCATCGAATCACTTCAAATTGTTTGCTCAAATTAAATTAACCCTATTAAGCGGTCGAGAAATCAATTCCAAATATCAATTGACCCAATTACATGCAAATGAAAGTAATGAATTACCTGGGCACAGAAAATACAGCGGCACTTACCCCGACCCTATCGCAGAGTCTCAGAGTGTTGAAGGACCCAACGGCAAAGAGGTCACCGTCGGGGCTCCAAGATACCGAGGTTATCGGGTGATCATGGGTGGAGCTGTTGAACATCTGACGTCCATAACTGTCCCAGATCTGGAGTTAATTTATTATCGTTACAATGCAAATTTGCAATTTGTCCCTTGTGTTGCTGATATTAAAAGTAGTTGCTAGTAACATTATTAAAATCAATCAATAATTAAATTAGTATATTAATATGTTATTTCAATAATTTAAAACAAATTTTAATTCTACCATAAAGGGATTTATTATTTTTAAATTTTATTTCATTTAAAAAAAATTGATCTAAAAATGATAATTTTGTAAATAATATGCTAAAGTGATTTTACAAGTAAAGTTTAAGAGGTTTCATTATGAGCAACATTTTTATCCGTTGTGAGCATTTCCATCCAAAATAGAATTAACTCTTTGCATTCAAAAAGTTTCATAATTTATTTACAAGCTATTTACAAGTTTATTTACAAGTTATTCACAAGTTTATTTGCAAGTTTATTTACAAGTTATTTACTTTATTTGCAAGTTATTTACAAGTTTATTTACAAGTTATTTACAAGTTTATTTACAAGTTATTCACATGTTATTTACAAGTTTATTTACAAGTTATTCACAAGTCAACCTCACCCTATATTTGCAATCTTCACCCCCTGACACTATGAGGTCATTGGAAGCATTCCAGTCTATGGCAAGGATGATTCCGTCATGGGCTTTCCACTGTTAGGTTAAAATGATAAATGAGCTTGTAACATATAATCATATTATAAATGTAACATTATGAATATACTCATATAATATGTGTATCATGCACATGCAAAACATTGCAAATTTAAACGATTTTTAGCAATTCAATTCAATTAATTTTGCCTTCTTCTGTTCTCAATAAATCATTTTGAAATAGGAAATATAACAGGAAAGTATCGCTATGTAGACCGAAGTCTGCTTGGCATTTGGCTGCATCGGTTTGATGATGAGGTGCCTGCCCGATGTGTGAAGGACCCTGTCGGAGTTTGGACTCCAGGATGTCCCATAGACCGGGCTCGGAGACTGACTCAGTGTGGATCTCAACATTCCACTGCGAGACCAGACTTTCAGTAGGCCATCCTCACCGGCTTTTGGTGTTCGAAATGAAATGAATGAACAAGTAAGTTGAACGAGTAAGCGAATAACGATTTTTTTTTCTAATTTTCTTGATATTTTAATTGTTAAAACTAATCTAATTTCTATCAAAAAAATGCAATTGTTAGAAATTTCTTGATGGTGAATATACAAATACAATCTCAGAATAGAATGTTTCATTGTTTCTATATTAGAATATTTTTGAACCTGTCAACAAGTCTGTGCCTGTGTGGTTCCATTTCACAGAGAGAATTGCTCCCAAGTGTGCCTCAACAGTTTTCTCAATACGTCCAGTTTTTGAGACTATGAATAACTTTCCTAAAGTTTTTCAATAAAATGCAACTTTTTGGCTGGTGGCTTGAGCATTATTAAATTATTAATAGTAATATTAAATTTATTATTTATTTCATTTTAGAATAGAATTAAAAAATAGCTATATAATATGAGGTAACAAACCGTCTGTAGAGCAGAGTGCAAACACATCAGAATTGCTTCCAGATGATTTACTTCCTGTTTGTCTTGGAACACATCTCAGATCAGTCGGATAGATATCGTCTGGCAACTTCGCAACTACTGTAAAATCTCCAGTCAGTAGATTCCATTTTAAAATTTGATGGTCATCCCCAGCACTGTAGACCTCATCTGGTCCAGACCATGATATCGAACTGACGATCTCTGAATGTATGCACGCAACAAGTTAAGGAAAGAAAATTTGCATTAAAAGAATTCAAATATTTTTATAGAATTGACCAAGGATATTTTTTCCGTCATTGCGCAAAGCCAGCTTCAGCTTCATGTTAATTTCGTTTAAACTTATTTCTTAAAGTAGTCGCACTAATGTTTTGACAATCACCGGGATATGCGTGCATGACAACGGGAATGTTATGCATACAGTGCTTGATAAAATAAAACGGCAATAAAACAAATATTTTTTAGAACTAAAGCTTTTAAGTGAAATTTTTATTTTTGTCTAATAATGTTAAGCAAAAATATTATTGTTCAACAACACGGAACCAGTTCGATAAATATTTTTTATCGCCATTTTGACAGGACGACAGGCTCTTTTGTTTACAAAGTTGTAATTTATAGCTCTGCAGCCGCAAGTTTCAAACTTTGATGAGCACGCTGTGAAGTTCAAAAGTAGGTCTCAAATCCAAAAAGGTTTACATTTAGAGGCTTAACCATCACCTCCCTAATCGTCTGCAGCTGGCTCGCGTCATAGTTATTTTTTTCGCATGGATTTTAAAACTCTTTGGTGCCTTGCCTTATCGCATAAAAATTATTCGGCCGATTGTTGATAATGATATATAAATTTTCTTTTGTTCCAGAAAGTTTAAATCATGAACGACAGAGTGGTGCCGTTTAGTCAAAACATGCACTGCATCAACAACATGATTGGCGGAAACGCTACTATGAACATGGCACCAGGCTATGGAATGCCGAATGCTCACGGAAATGTTGGATGCGAGGATCAGAAGAAGCAAGATCTTGGGGATATTTTGCAGCAGATTATGGCCATCTCTGACCAGAGTCTCGATGAGGCTCAGGCAAGGTGAGATGTCTGGACTTTCAGCTGTGATTCAAACGTTGCTAACAATAACAATGCATAATTTGAGATAATCTTTGACATAAAATCAAATCTAAATGTAATTTTGATTATATAGTAATAATTTAATGATGCAACCTTGATCTAGGAGGGAGCATTAGCTTAAGGGTTGTTTAAAACATGTATGTGCCTAAGTTAAACTTGTATTTTAGGAAACACACTTTGAGTTGCCATAGAATGAGACCGGCCTTGTTTCAAGTGCTGTGTGAGATCAAAGAGAAGACTGGTGAGGGCTTTTTATATTTTGATTTTGGCACTGGTTTTTTTTGTTTTTGCAGAGTAATTTACAATTCATTCATGATTTTGATTATTATTATGCAAGTCAGAGCTGTTTTGTTGATTTTCCACTTTTGAACTCTCCAATTTCTAACCTTTATTGGTTAAAACCATTTACTACTTAAATAACTAAATTTTTTTCAAATAAAATTGTTGATCTATTTTGGATTTTTTTCATACCATGTGAGTTAGGTGCTCAATGAATGTTGTTTTGTTTTATATTTTATGGCTGGGGTGGAAGCACAAACATGGTGTGAGGCTGTTATTAATTTTAGTATTTGCCATAATCTGGTATTACCAATAAAGTCGATTAATAGACTTAATTAAAAGCAAACCAATCATCTCCAGGACTAAGTTTCAGAGGAGTCGACGAAGACAGCTCAACAGATCCTCAGCTGCTGAGACTGGACAACATGTTAATAGCCGAGGGGGTGGCTGGTCCCGAGAAGGGGGGCAGCAGCTCCCTGTCCGTGGCGACCCAGGCTGCCATGTCCACGGGCCATGACTCCCCTGAAAACACAATAGAACATTCTGATTATCGGGCCAAACTGAATCAGATCAGACAGGTCTATCACTCGGAATACGAAAAGTACGAGCAGGTTAGAAGAGAGCTTATTGTTTACATCTTCTTAAGTGTGAAGTTATAATTATTTTATGATTTGATTAAATATCGGTTCATGTGATCAATGACATTAAATGCTGTTTGCAAACACTTACATAAAGTTCTTTCACTTCATACTAATGTAACTGATGATGCAATCATTTCATGTCTTTCAATGCTAACAACAAGGAGTTAAAAAGTGCTAGTGGTTACTTGTAATTTATTAGATTAATATATTATTATTAGATTGTTATAATAATAATATTAATAATAATATTTACATAATATATTATTGTGTTATTACTGATAATTATATTATTATGTTACTGGTAGTCGTAAAATACTAACTATTTAAATCACATTAATGACTTTACCAACTGATGAAACCAATGAATGCAATCACCGAAATCAACTTCTCTTTTGAAAAGGCTTGCAACGAGTTCACGACCCACGTGGTGAACCTGCTGAGGGAGCAGAGCAGGACGAGGCCGGTCGCACCCAAGGAGATCGATCGGATGGTCTCCATCATCCGCAAGAAGTTCACCTCCATCGAACTCCAACTCAAACAGAGTACCTGTGAGGCCGTCATGGTGCTCAGGTCCAAGTTTCTGGATGCCAGGTGGGTGTTTGGTTGGGGAGAATTCGAATGGATGAATGATAGCATTGTGATGATGGGAGATAATGTTGGCGATAATGATGATGGTGGTCGTGGTGGTGGTGATGATGGTTGTGATATATTTCAACCATGGAGCTCTTCAAGCATCAGCTGAAGGCACATCATTTCAAGAAAACTGCTCGTCAACAACCCAGACACCTCTGACTCTAGGCTCACGATGACATATAAATTAACTGTTATCATGTATCTGTTTTGAGATCTTACCTTCACATAAAGTTGGAAAACCATTGTTCCAGACGGAAGCGTCGCAACTTCAGCAAGACAGCCACGGAGGTCTTGAACGAGTACTTCTACTCGCACCTCAGCAACCCTTACCCGAGCGAAGAGGCTAAGGAGGAGCTGGCCAGGAAGTGCGGCATCACGGTCTCGCAGGTGAACAACTGGTTCGGCAACAAGAGGATCCGCTACAAGAAGAACATCACCAAGGCTCAGGAGGAGGTCAGCGTCTACGCCGCCAGGTCCGCAGCATCTGCTTCCTCCAATCAGCAGCATCAGCCCCAGCACAGCCCTGGAAACAGTAACGACGGATCTAGTCACGGTTTGCCAGCCTATGTTTTTCTCTTCAGAGATTTTTATTTAGACAGAAAAATTATTTTAACTAGTAAATTCAAAGATTGATTAACTAATTAAGTTATTTAATTAACTAACGACCTTTATTTCACCGACCTTGACATCCCACCCAGGTGCTCCAGGATCCTACCAACCACTGCTGGTTTGCTCACAGAACTCCTCTTCCTCTGGCCAGCAAATGTACATGGGTGGAGCCATGGATCATCCACAGGTGTTTAGCAACTGACACAACTTACCTTATCTTTGTCCTTGTTTTATGAATTCTCAATGGCCGATATCTGTGAGCGATGATAATGAGGAGGCAATTGCAATTACATGTGTAATATTTATCGGAAACTATTACATGAAAATAATTATATTATTAATTGATTTAATTCTAATTGTACAATTGTATTATATAAAAAGTTAAGTAGCTTCTACATGGGTGGCCCAATTAGTGGGAACGGAGTTCCCTTCGGGTGGCCTTTGGAGCGATGTCGGGATTTTTGCACGAACTCGAATTTTGGTTTAAGTTTTTTATGTCTAAGATGACCTCAAGAAATGAGTATTATGATTATTATTTCTTGTTATGAGTATTATTACTTATTATGATTATTATTTGTTATTATTTTATTTAAGATTACGTGACTCGATTGTAAGTATCGTACGACATCGTTATCGTTGCTGAGAATCTACTCTTGTCGTTCCAGGCCATGTACAAAAGCGACAACAGTTCTTCACTCCGGGATTGTACGAGTGATGATGACGATCGCCGACATCAAGGAAGGCGATAGACAAACGGTATCCCTTCTCCACTGAGGTTGAGGCCATCATCGTCACCGCCCTTGTCATCATCATCATCATCATCACTGTACATGAATCATGTTCATAAGGACTAGCTTGGGACTTGCGAAAACTCACAAACTTGTAGCTCTGTACTTACCTTCGAGCTGGGTTATCGCTACCATGGTAACACAAGGCATTGACGTTGATATCATCAACATCATCATCATGGTTGTGAGATCACTCTTTACCTGTATCCATGGCCAAACTACTGTAAATGTAGCTGATCATATCACGAAATGACGTTTGGATTTATTTCTGTTGCTTACATTATTATTATTATTATTATTATTAATTTATTACTACACACCTTTTATAATTAGAGTGTCCTTTGGAATTATCAATAATCGTGAAAGTAATGTTTAAGAAAATGATTTCTAAACGTTATTATTAAGTTCATCGTACGATTTCTCGGGCCCTTGGACTCGATCTTCATAGTCGTCGCCATTGCCATCTCCCTGGAAACAGGCCGGGCGTGGATAGCCTTCCGCCCACTCCCGAATTCTTTCATCGTCCGTCATTCAGTTCCTGACGACCGGCGTCGGAGACTTCGGCACGAGTGCTGCCCTCTGTATTTGTGACGTCCGTCGTGGTCACTGTCGGGTGTCCTCTGCAAAGTTAATTAATATTACTGCTGCTGTTATGGTTGCTCTGTTTTGTCTCTCTGTTAAATTTGCCTTGTTGTTATTATTATTATTATTATTATTATTATTATTGGCATCGCGATTAATTTAGAAGCGTGCCAAGCATGTCGCAACGGTAACTGGTTAATTATACTTCAGTTGCCTCCTTAGGCTTTAATTACTAAGCAATTAATTACATGCCCTCTGGTTAATTATTTGGCAATAATTATGCGTAACAGTGCGGCCTTGCGGCGTTGCATGACTAAGTTGCTGTATAATTATTTCCTGAAGACATATACATTCTGTCTTGTTTTTATCCATAGTTCTATCTGGTTTTATCTGGTTCTGGATTTAAAAAATAATCATATTAATTATAATTTTAATCATCTTTGCATTCTTGTCGTGTCTCGGGAACATTTTGCTATTGCGTTACTATGACATTTGTTATTATTTTCGTAATAATTGCCACTATTGTTATTATTGTTATTATTATTATTATTATTATTATTATTATTAAAATGCTAGTAACCATTTTCTCAACCTCGAAAGCAATATTTGATCATCCGGCTTGCATCTTTCATCTCTCATCCCAGCTGTCGTCGTTGTTGTTACAATATTTCTACGTCATAATTTTAACGACAGC